>SMSQ01004267.1:6100-19376 GCA_019453375.1 Ctenoplectra terminalis | reverse complement strand
AAAAAAAAAAAAAAATACACGAGTAATACGTGGCAGACAAAAGATTCGTTGCAAGGAATCAAAAGATGAATAAGTAGATAAACAAATAAAATTGAGAAAAGGAATAGGAGGACCACACGTGGTACCCAGAGGCCGCTACACGTACCTGATCACACCTACCTACCGTGGTGATCGCGGTGTAAGAGATACGAGCAAATTCGTTACCCGGCCTCGTGTTCGATGTTCCTATCGTCCAGGTTATTACTCATTGCCGCGTTGCCCTCGTATTCATGCATCGCGTTCCCCCGTTACACCGGGGCTCTTATATTGATTTCACCTTCCGCTGCCCACGTTAATTTTCTCCGGGCGCATCGGTTCGAAATTAAGAAGAAAAAAAAAAAAAAAAAAAATGTTCCGCTCGATATCCAGTTGTTGCGACACCCTTTACGAAATGGGAGAAAGGCTCCGTCGGTACGTTGTATCGGTGATCGTAAAAATTAGAAATCGTGATGCCTATTGTGGTTCGTTTCTCTTTGCGAGGATGTTTTTCGGATAGAATTTAACCGGTCGCTTTATTTATCGTTACTCTCCGGTTCCTCGTCGTTATTTATAGCGTACTAAATATTCTAAATGCTGTAAATATTGATATTATAAATCCATATGCGTTTACCTTAACAGAAGTATATTTTTGGCTTCTTTTTTTAAAGTGAGCCATTACTACCTAATTTCATATTATTTTTTTATTTTTTTAGTATTAATAGCGTTAATATTTCGAGTGAATAAATATAAAAATAATTTTATCGTTACTATTCACATACTTACATACGCGACATAAGTTAGCAAATCAGTGTGCAGGAGGTTAAACAAAACTTATATGCGATCTTTAAAAATCTTAAAAGAAAACACAAATCTGTGTAAATCCAATAAACGAATAAATAATAAGAAAAGAATGAAAAATAATCGTGCCAACGAGGCAGATTCACGAGTTCGAGATCTCGTGTCGTGTACGAGCCGGATGCAGATTTTTAGTGCAAGTTTCACCGTGTCCCGTGTAGCAATTTGGCAGGAATTTGGGATACTTACACATGCAAATTTTACGCGTGGTAGACAGGTCGAGTCGCGATTCACGTACGAGAACAGGGACACATCGTGGTGTCGAAACTGTTCCGCCCAGTCGTTCGAAATTATTGTTTCGTCGTTTTCGGGCGAAAAAAAAGGTATCTCCGCGTGTTTCTCAACGAACTGGGAACTTTATCGCGAAATCGGGGATCCGTAGGAGTAGAGGGTTGAGTTCTTAATAAAAAAGAAAGAAAAAAGAAAAAAGAAAAAAAGAAAGAAAAAAACACACGAACAACAAGCGATACCCTAAGGATAGGGATCGTCTTTAACAATATCGTTATCAGCGTTTGCACGGCGTTGCTCGTGTAGACACATAAATTGCATTTTGGGAACAAGACCGAACGCTTGTCGCGACCCTTTGCTTCAGATTTTCTTAGATTCTTCAGATACTTTGATTTCCCTTCAAACGTTAAAGGTTCTCGTATAATAACCGTTAACGTAGCAATGCGTCGTTAAATTTTCATTATCAAGGAGTCGTTGTCACAATAATCCAACAATTTGATTTTCAACAGTAACCTAAGTAATCTAATAAAAAATTGAACGGATAGATCGCGAATGCCTGATCTATGAAATACGGAAAATAACGTATGTATTATTAATATAACGGACAAGGCGTTAATACACCGAATAAAAAATTAACATCATTCCTGTAACTATTTCCGAGGAGCGTATTAGGTTTAACCAAACCACCGAATTCGATCACCACTGAATTACAGAAAACCGATAAGTGTACTCGATCGATACAGGATTATTCGACGAACGAAACCGTGATTAACGATCCTAGAGACGGAGATCGTTACGCAACGCAACGTGGATTTCGATGTGTCACCATTAAGGATGCAAACATCACGCCTACCTAGAGCACGGCTCCGGGCCGGCATCGAAAGAAGGAAGGATGAGAAGATTGATGAGGCCGTTCGGATAATCGCCACCGTCGCGACCGGCTCGGTAGTTTCTGAATAAAGGAGAGAATCCTTTCTCGCTGGTGTGAGAAGGCGTGAAAATGGGTCTGGACGTGTGGCTGAATGGCGGCTGCACAAATCACCGACGCCTCGGATGAATGGGAAGGATGACCCATTTCCGGATGCTACCATATACGACGATTCTTGACTCATCGGGCGCTTCTTCCTTGTTCCTCCTCTTCGGTTGTTGAAAACGAAACCGGTTGCTTTTGTCTTCTCGGTGTTAAATAGTGGCCAGGTGACGGCCTTAGGCGAAAGTGAGTTCGATGTTGTAATCGTGGTATGGTCATCCTTGTTTTGAAAGAGCGTTCCAAGATAGAGGAGGGTCGTAGGTTTCCCAGAAAGAACCACGAAAACTGATCAACTCATTAAAATCGCATGCAAATTGGAAGGTTAATACGTGTGAAGCATCGTTTTTTCGAAGCTTAAATTTTACAAATTATTTCCGAATAAGAAAACTCCAAAAGCATGATTGAAACAATTTTTTAAAATTCCAGAACCGATCATATTTACGCTTTTGGAGTAATAAAATTAATTAACATCCTTTGGAAATACGCGTAGAATCATGTGGAAATTATTTCGCTTAACGTTTCGTTCGAGCTATTTTATTTAAAAAAAAGAAAGGAAATCAGGTTACAGAGGGTTGAAAGAAGTTGAAAGAAGCTCGAAAAAAATTGCCAACCGTGTGCGTCGTATCAAAGGGGGGTCGGCATCACGCCGGAAGAATTTAGTCGTGGTCTCTCCCGGCATGGTTATTATGCCTGCCTTAACGTTCCTCGCATTCGCGTTTGCCTACCCACGCGAGGCGACCGCCCCTTTAACATCGCCGGTATTCGCCTGATTTATGAATGCCCCGGCTATATTTAACAGCGTGTTCGCCATTGAAGACATGCCTTAGGCAGCGAGGCGAGCCGGTACCGGCCAGAGGAGGAGATGTCGCTTACGAGAGACGTTAGGGTAGGTACAGCCACGAGCGCACGTAATCCCACGTAATGCGGGATCCTACGCGAGGAGGCGAGAAGCGAACGCGTCAGAGTACGCTTCGAAATTTCGACGTGCTCCGGGAATCTCCTGCTCCGTGGGCAGAGGACAGCTTTATCGCTGGCTTATCGCGTTGGATCGCTTCATCTTCCGTGGAGAATTCGATGATTGTGTCGTTACGCTCGTCTGGAATCCTACAGACGTGTCGTTCTCGAGGTTCTTCAGGGGGATGTGTTTGGGTGGCTCTTGGAAGGTTCGCTGAATTACCTGGACCGTCGATGTAATTGGGTGTTGTGCGCTCGTAATAGGCGAATGCGGGTGAATGGCTTCATTGTGGGTGCTTCGTGTGCCTTGGGAGATAGGTGTTGCGCTGGTTTGGGGTCGGTGGTTCGGTGTGGTTGTTTAGGTGGTCTCGGAAGTCGGCTGGGTGTGCTGGAGGGAGAACAGCAGTGGTGAACAATGAGCAGAATAAGCACGTGCTTGGAGTATCGGGGTAAATGGACAGGACAGAAGTTTCGTGAATTTAAGAATCTTTAGCAGTAACATCTGTGTAAGGGATTGTCGAGTTCTTTTAAGTGCTCGGAGCTTCTAGAGATCTTAATTCGATGCTTGGGTGACACTGGAGTTCCTCGATATTAGGTCCAGTATTGTGGTTATGATAATTTATTTTGCTGATTTTTAATATTTTTGCCAGTGGTCTTGATTCAATAAGTAAACTGTTAGATATCTTATTATAGATACATCATTTATCAATTAACTTTTTCATCTACAGTTGCCCATACAAATCAGAAATCCTATTGTAAATATATCACTTATCAATATTAACTCTTCCATTCAAAGTTCACTATTCAAAGCAGAAATCCTATTACAAATATATCATTTATAAATATTAACTCTTTCATTCAAAGTTCGCTATTCAAAGCAGAAATCCTATTACAAATATATCATTTATCAATATTAACTTTTTGATCTACAATTCTCCATACAAATCAGAAATCCTATTACAAATATATTGCTAACCAATATTAACTCTTTCATTCAAAGTTCACCATTCAAACCAGCGATCCTACATATTATTATAAACATATTATTTTTCAATTTTAACTTCTCATTCAAAGTTTTCAAACCACAAGTTCCATACGAAGAGACCCAATAACTCCCAAACATTCCACACCTCCACGCTCGTGTCCACAAGGGAGTAACCTGATTTGTACAAGCACACGAGATAGTTTCAGTATCGCGACATCAGCCTGATTAAACGAAAGACACATAAAATTCGGATTATCCTCACGAGGTGACCGTGAATGCTGCAAGACCAGGTCTTCGCCTGTGCATCCTTTCTCGTACACACGCGTGCACGTTTATAAAGAGCCTTGATCACCGAGAGGCGTGCATCATTCGTACGATCCCGTGGTCCAGCCACCCAAGTGGCACACTTCCCCAATTCCACATTGTTCTGCGGCGGTGTTCTCGAATCGAAATACAAGATACGAGCTAGGCGGATAGTAGGTCTTGCGCCGGCACCAAATATGGTCCGCTGCCGTTGTTTCCGCTCCGACAACACTATGCAACTACACGTGCTTCTTTTTGCGGCTGGTCACTCTGTTTGTCGACGCTGGATTGCATTGATTTGTTTGCTCCGTTCAGCAAATATCGTGCCCCTCTTCTTCTTCGTCTTTGTCTTGTAATGAGTCGAGAGATGAAAAGTTATGCCAAGTATATTGTATACGTGTCGGCGATGTCTTGTTTGGTTTATCCTCCGACGAGCGGTTGAAGGTTTTAATAAATGCTTTTCTTTTATCATCGATTAATTGGGAGGGAAGATGAAGGTGCTTCTAGGTGTTGAATTTTGGGAGTGTGCTGGGTTAATTGGATCGAGGAAGGTGTAGCTTTTTACGTTGTTAACACATTGAAAATGTAGAATGCTTTCTTTCGCATTATAAAAAGATAAAAATGGTAAACGATGTTGTACGAGCTCCGGTTCAAAATTGAAATTAAGACTCGTGTTTAGAATACGTATTTTTCTCCACAATTATATACGAATTCTGGGTCATCAATGACGCACGAGTAACTTAAAAAAAATCACCGCTCTAGTTCGAAAAACAAAGAAATAAAATAAAATAAAATGAGCAGTTAAAAATTCCACAAATCAAATTTACACAAAATACAATAAAACACGTATTCCAAAATTACTCGCTCAAACAATATTTATGCAAAGCACAGTGCGATACGCGTTTCAAAACTACATAAACCGTATTTAACACTAGAACTACCGGCGATTAAAGTAGAATTATTTCTACCGAAGAAATCAAAATGATAGGCATTTAAAAAAATACCTATAATAAGGGTAACAATTCTTTATACATATCTTTTACAAAAAAATTGTGGAAAATCCTCAAAAATTCATTATTGTAAATTTCTAAAATTTCTATAAGAAATTATGAAGAAGTCATTTTGACCATTAAACAAAATAGAATAAAAAAAACATTGAACCACAATATACAACGCATAATTACTCGCATAACGCCAACGAGCGATCTATTATTAACCGTACCTATTCAACTTTCTCGTCAGCCTTATTCCCACACCTAGTCTATCCCCTGCATGAAACACAACCAACGAAAACCACTCGGTTAATTCCCCAGCCACTCTTGGAGGACACAAAAATAATCCCCACGTCCGGTCCCATCTCTGGGCCCCATGGTCACGCCAGTTCCATGGGTAATTACAATTTCAAAGGACGAGAGCGTGTTATCAGTGGCAGGGCAGCATGATTAACACCGGGGCAGTTGGCGAATAACGCCGGTATACGAATTATCCGCTCGTTATCGCGGAGCTCGGTATTCTCCGGACGTTATCGGGCTCAGAGCGTTACTGGGATCCGCTAAAAGAGCTGGTTTCTATCGAGATCTACATAGTTGCATAACTTGAAACGAGCATCGATTCTCGGA
The DNA here is from genome assembly GCA_019453375.1 of Ctenoplectra terminalis. NCBI lineage: Eukaryota > Metazoa > Arthropoda > Insecta > Hymenoptera > Apidae > Ctenoplectra > Ctenoplectra terminalis. Next base: position 13,384 of record SMSQ01004267.1, on the reverse strand, counting down.
GGCGAGCCAGTTGATCGCGATGCACAACGGTGCAGGGAGGGAGGGCCAAGGCGTGATGAGGCCGGTGCACCCGGCACGATGTCCGATAACGAACCACCGGCGCTTACCTCTCGCAGAAAATGATCTCACTCGGTGACCGTCTCGTACGAGAGATTCTTCTTGATGCTTGAATTTACCGGTCGTCTTCGACGATTGTATTCGAACGAAGAAAATTCGTGATTCTACGGTGAGAATCTCTCCGTTTTCGTGTTTCTTTGATTTTTATGTCATTATGTTTGATAATTGGAAAATTGTAACTTTGCGGTGGTTATGTTTGGTAATTATGATTTTGTGACTATGATTTTGTGGATAGATTTAAGGTTTTCGCGGCGGTTTTATTGAGCGGTCATAGACCGCGGATTTTAATGAGAATTCATATTTTAGAGAGTATATGTAAAACAATACTTCGGTAGAAGATTGTTTCATCTATCAGGTATTATAAAAGGTACTACGATTTGAATAGTTTTTTGTATCAGGTATATTATATTACCAAGCAATTTATGATTTATTTATGTTTCATTTAAATTTCTTATTAATGTGTTATTTTCTTATAAATTTAAATTTCTTATTAACGTGTTATTTTCTTATAAATTTAAATTTCTTATAAATGTGTAGAAGTGTTTAAAAAAAATTTGTGAAACTTTAAAGAAATTCGAGTAACCGAAAGGTTTGTAGAAAAAAAATTAATCTAGCAGTGATAGAGTCGCGATTTTGTTTCAGATGTTCATTTGAATGATTTAAAATAATTACGATATTAAATACCTAAGAGAAACATCCGTACCACCGCAATACTCACGCGTTGCAAATGTATTGCCTTATCTCGGCGCATATTTCCTCCACGGTGATGCATCTTTGCGTCCAGTTCTCCATTCTTTCTTGTCATCGGGATGCACCGTGAGAAGCGAGGAGAAGGTGTCTTTAATGTTTTTTTAATTAGCCGACGATGTCGGCGATCACAGAGGCGTCCTTTATACCGTGGCCAATTAAAATAACCGATGCAACAGACTTGTGTATACGCAGTCGCGTTTTATTGCGTGCATACTCGTTGCGAACGTATCTGGCGCGATATCGCTGGAAACTCCGAAAAGAGAGTCGAAAAGCGTACCTTAAAAGGCTAAACCTGATAAATGAAATATTTTTATGAATTTTGTTGGATATCCCAGATATTTCCAATAATATTATAATTAATTTGATATCAAAATTCTCGCCATGAAGCGAGAATCTAACGTTTTATCAATATCACAGATGAATAATTTCTCTGAAAATTAAATAAAGAGTCTCTTTCGAAAAAAACCAAAAGAAACTAATTTCTGGGTCACATATCTTTACCTATTTTTTTATAAAAATATACGAAACATATACATTTTATGTAAAATATTCAAAGTAAAAAATATATGTTCAGAGTTCTTTAACACTAGGTTTACAAATAGATTTCTATAATCAGAGATTTATTTAGTACATTTTTTTATACAAATTTTATTTCGAATCTACATTCTCCGCGCGCATCATTGTTAAACTTAAGTACGAAATCTGAACTGCGTCAAATTGACGGGTTCCGTAAATCTAGTGTTAATCACAAAACCAATTTCTGTCCAGATCCCATTTCTTCGTCTATTTTTCTTTTTAAGTATGCATTTGCATAAACATGCACGGTACGTTAAGGACAGTTGTTATATATAGAATGTTTCTTCAAAACACTAAATATCTACTCTCTAAATATATAAACAGGAAGTTTCCTCGAGCCAAGCTTATCCTCCTCCGCAAGGAAACTCGGCCCGCCTTTGAGCCTTCGCGGCGTGGCCAATTAAACAGCAGGGTCGCGTAGCGATCGTGCAGCGAAAAATCATTGGAGAATTTTAATTAGACAAGCTTTAGGTGTCACGGGATCAGATTTTGCGCGTACCGCGAGAGTTCTCGTGTGCAGCCTGCGCGCGTGGTCACTTTATGAAAAAGGAAACGAGAGAGAAAAGCGACGGCGAGACGTGGGCAGATGCAATTAATTCCTATTAATTAGATCCCGCGCGGCGAGTCGCGGTGGAAAGTTCTACGGAAGATGACTTATTGCCACGTTGATCATCGTGTCTCTGTCCCATCGATAATTTGCAGCAGCGTGTTTTAATTAAATTCCAAAATGGCGCTCTGCCTCCTCTGCTGGCCACTCTCGCTTTCGCGGAGGTTCTACTATGTCACCGGATTCTTTTTTGTTTCTTCATTTATTTTTGTTCTGTCGCGAGTATAGAAAACGTGGGAGGTTCGAATTAGTACTCAACATTGATTTCCGTGTGCCACTCATCATCGTTAAGCTTTTCTCACATCGCGCGTGTCATTGGTCTTTGATGTTAACATTGGAACCACCGGCGATTAAAATAGACTTATTTGTATCAAAGAAATCAAAATGATGTTTGAAAAAGTATCTATAATAAGGGTAACAATTCTTCGTGTATATTTTTTGCAAGAAGTCATAGAAAATCCCTCAAAATATATCATTGTAAATTTATAAAATTTTTATAAGAAATTACGAACATTTTGACTCCAGCGTTAAAGTTCTGGCGTTAAATCGTTTTTGAGAAGCTCAGATCGTTTTAGTTGAAGGAACTGTATACAAGTTGGTTTCGTTTTCAAGCGCTTATTATTTTCGTATCGAACAGGAAAAAAATTTTTGGTCCAGCTCGACGCGAGACAGCAAATCGTTAAAGAGTTAGAACCATCGGCCTCTTACAGTGTGCAAAGCGCTTAAGCTCGCGGCTCGTATATATGTGTGACCGNCTTTTATTCTGGATAAATACAGAATTTCATAGAAAATTGATAGAAATTGAACCTGGCCAGAGATCCTTGCCTATTTTATTAAATCCATGGATTAATTTCGTGTNGTTGGAATTGTGAAATGGAAGATTTGTTGCTTTGCGAGGGATGATTTTGGAATACATATCTTTTGGGGATGAGATGGCTGGGTTTCGCGTAGGCTATGAAATATTTCGTTTTCCAGTTGTTTTTAGTAGCATACTTGATATTATAAATAATGGATTCATAATGTTAATATTGATATTAATATTAATTTTAAATTAATTAAAATTAAAATTTTTACTAAAGTAAATACTATTATACATTATACATAACATTATATTTAATAATTTAAATATGATAATTAATATTAATAAAAGTAAATACGAGTGGATTCATAATATTAATATATAGTATTTACTTAAAGTAAAAATTTACGATGTATCGATTCATACGATACAATAAATTTCTGTATCGTCAAGGATTCCATACACGAACCAAAATAACCGACAGGATAATAGCAAAATTCATTCCACAATTTTTCAATGTCGCGACAAAACGTACGCCCTGAAAAAGGTACAAAAAAAATACGTTGATTCTTATTCAACAACGCTGTGCATCCTTGTGTTGATGGCATCCTTGGGGACACGAAATTTCGTGCGTATCTCAGCGTGAGTACACGAATCGTAAATGCAAACGAAGAAGGACGATAAATATTTGCTCGACGCACAGGGAACTGCTGAAACGTTTGCGAGCATCTCCACCGGTCGATTTAATTGTCGTGGCCCCCGTTCGTGTTTGATTGCCAAAATTAAATACACCTTGACATGGATGGCCTGAATGGCTTTAACGTCTTGCATAATATCTTTATATACGAGTTACGCAGAAAAATCGTGGACTTCGTGGCTTCTTCATTGCCAGTTTCTCGAGGGAATGAGACGTTAATTGTGCTTTGTGCTGCGTGGGCCGATGGTAGTCCAAGGTAGTTGTGCTGCAGAAATTATCTGAATTCTTCGGTGTTGCTTAAGACGTTGGGTAAATGAAGATGAAAGTATGGAAAATTTAATAGACCTTTGTTGCTTTTCATTGTTCAATGTAATTGGTTACTGATGTTTTCTTTTCTTTCTTCTTTCGTTCGTTATAAAGTTTTTACCACGAATTAAAATTTTTATTGAAATTAAAATTTTATTATTATTAGTTCGCACGTTTTTGTGCAAAATTTATATTTTTGAGGGTGTAAAAAAAAATGGAGCCTCGATTGAGGATAATTCCACCCACTAGGTATTACAAAAAGGACTGTAATTTTAATATTCTATGCTATTAAATTTGCACTATTATATTTTTTATGGAAGCATAAAAATTCACAGTATAATTGTTATCCTATTTTTTTTTTCTTTTAATAAAATACTGAATTAAAATTACCATCACTAGAATAGCAATTACAGAAGCGAATCAAGTTGATTAGATTTCTGTCTTGAGATTTCAATCGCAGATATTTTTGCTTAATTTGTCAAGGTTTAATCTTCTGACAATTTTTTCTGTATTGGTTTTAGTAGTGTAACAATTGCTAAATTGAATCGATCTTTTGAACTTCGAACGATCCGTGAAAACTGCTGCATCAGTTTGGTTTTCTCGTTAAACTGTTAAAACTAACTGGTATTTGTTTCAAAGAATAATTATTATCCTGAGTCTGCTAAAATTTTATTTGAACAGTGAATTTTATTTTTCGTAGTCATTGATTAAAAAAAATTCATACATTGCGTAAATACGGAAGGGAATAAAAATGGTTGTGTTTGTTTGGTGGAGACTAAAGTACGTTTCCTTAACTTAGTCTTCTTTAACGCGTTCCTTAAACATATTAGTCAGAATTTAAAAAAACACCTTTGCTCGTATTCCGGTACTTATTTTACGGATGGATGGAACTTCGTAATTAATAGAAAAGCTGTGAATATATATTAGTATATAATATGATTGAATTTAGATCGATATTAAGTTTGAAAAAATTAAAAAAAACTTAATAGCGGAAGAATAATTCTGCATAAAGCTGTCACGAGTAGATATTGATATCGAGGAAAGAAACTATTTACGCTTTCTAATCCTTGCATATTTTATATCGACTTCAAATGCAAGTATTTACACCTACTCGTACTCTGTTTACATCTAACCGTTTCCTATTATATCCTAGTATTTTCTTCCACTCGTAAACGTGTGCAGACTATTGTAAATCAAGGATTAAAAATAGGATTTATGCAATATCGAACCGTTACAGGTAAAATAAGAAAATAAAATATAATTACAATTACGATATAAACCAATAAAACACGAATGCAAATAATTCTTACAATTAAGTCCGTTATAAAAGAAAAAGAAAATCGTGTTAAAGCAGACCGGTAAAACGAGGATCAACGCGTCTAATTTATACAAATCCACCTGTATTGAAAAGAAACTTAATCTCCAGAAATTATAGCTCTGCATCTGAAAGAATACAAAGCTAGAATTGAGAAACTTCAGTTTCCTTAAACCATACTACATCGACGCGCTTGATTTTTACAAATCTACTCTATTAAAGAAAAGAAATCTGATTTCAACAAATCTCAACTCCGTATCTAAAAAAAAAAAAGANTATCTAAAAAAAAAAGAAATAAAGAACTGTAATTCAGAATCTTCGTCTTTTAAGTCACATCAGAAAGAACCGATAAAACCNCTCGTACTCTGTTTACATCTAACCGTTTCCTATTATATCCTAGTATTTTCTTCCACTCGTAAACGTGTGCAGACTATTGTAAATCAAGGATTAAAAATAGGATTTATGCAATATCGAACCGTTACAGATAAAATAAGAAAATAAAATATAATTACAATTACGATATAAACCAATAAAACACGAATGCAAATAATTCTTACAATTAAGTCCGTTATAAAAGAAAAAGAAAATCGTGTTAAAGCAGACCGGTAAAACGAGGATCAACGCGTCTAATTTATACAAATCCACCTGTATTGAAAAGAAACTTAATCTCCAGAAATTATAGCTCTGCATCTGAAAGAATACAAAGCTAGAATTGAGAAACTTCAGTTTCCTTAAACCATACTACATCGACGCGCTTGATTTTTACAAATCTACTCTATTAAAGAAAAGAAATCTGATTTCAACAAATCTCAACTCCGTATCTAAAAACAAAAAGAAATAAAGAACTATAATTCAGAATCTTCGCCTCTTGTATCGCATCAATAAGAACCGATTAAACCCAGATCATCGCGCTTAATTTTTACGAATCCACCCTATTAAAAAAAAGAAATGTAATTTCAACAAATCTCAACTCCGTATCTAAAAAAAAAAGAAATAAAGAACTGTAATTCAGAATCTTCGTCTTTTAAGTCACATCAGAAAGAACCGATAAAACCGATAAAAAGTTCAATGAATCCAATCTTTACAAACTCACCCCATTGAAGAAAACCTCATTTCCTCCAAGTCACATCTGTACATCAAAGAAAATAGGAAACCAAGATGAAAGAAAAGTTTTAAAAGCACCAAATAGAAATTGCAGTGGAACGTGATAGCTTCTTCCCACCTTGCCGATCTCTCCGTGGCTTCGAACAATCGATGTACACTACGAACATAAATAATAGAAGGGACCGAGACGAAGCGAGAGATGGATCGTCGCCACGAAATGCTTCTGGCGAGAGAGGATCCGTAAAAGGAGCGACAATATGCTCGAGATAAGCGTTTGGGGAGGACGTTAATAGATATTCGACACGGTGCTAACCGATCGCTGGGGGCATGATTAACGAAACGCCGATCGATCGTGTACGAACAAAGGATTTGGGACTCGTGGGCGTCCGCGTCGAGAGCTGTTCTACACGAAATTAATTTACAGCCGCTTAACGGGACCGGAAGGATCGAAAGGTCATCGGTATCGAGGCAAAAATGCCTTCGACGTGTCCAGGGCACGGTGAATAGATTCGACGCCACGATTAGTCGTACGACTGTAATTTTCGTTCCTTTTCGCCTTTCTTTTCTCTTGTTTATTATTTTTTTTTTCTCTCCCTCTCTTTTTTTTCATGGATGCATATTGGTGGAGTTTCGAAGTGGAACGCGAAGCGTTTATCAGTAGGAAATCAATTTTAAAAACGTCCATGTTGAAATATGAATTTATGATGCGATGTTTGTAATATCAGATGGAGTAGATTCGTTGCGCGAGTGTAGTGGTGAGGAGAAATTTAATAGAAGCCTTCAATGGAATATCTTATCTGTAAAATATTGCAGTATGCAACATTTCTACGTTATTATTATTCCCCGCTGCAACCAACTTGCAGTAAATAATGGCGCATAAATTGTTGAATGTAATTGGAGGATGTTCTACCCGGGTGATTTTATCTGTCAGCACGGGGTTTCGTAATTTGTTTCGGTTTTCCTTTTTTAGTTTATTTCATTTTATTTCATCTTTTTTTTTTTTTTTTTTTTTT
>SMSQ01004246.1:23597-59480 GCA_019453375.1 Ctenoplectra terminalis | reverse complement strand
TACACAATTTTTTGAAAGCTCTTACCTGTTTTTAAGAGCTCCAAATGATTTCGCGCAACACTCGTGTTCGAATAGTTTAATTCTTGACTTTAGGCATTAATGGTATTTTAAGTAATCCCTAATTTATAGTTAACAGTTAATTATTTATATTAAAATGATAAAATTTTAAGAAATTGATCGTACCAAGAAGTTGTCATATAGCCGAAGCGTTGCAACAACATATTAAATTATTCAATTCTTAAGAGAACCTACTCCTAGGAACATTTGAAACGAATACTGTACGCGAGTTCGTCGTTGTCCCGGGAAGATTCGTATAACCTCTTCTTACTTGTACAATATTTGCAAAAAAATATGCATATTCGTGCCATTTTATGATCGTTGTTGTTAAATTAACGATTCTTCGAAACGAAGTATTTGACTTGGATAATATAATCACGAAGTGTATTCCGACAAAGAATTTGACAGTTCGGAGCTTGACAGTTGTGCTTTAACAACATTCTGAGTTAAAACTACTCCTGCTTGAATTTTTCAATGAAATTCACAATGAGAATCGTTTTGATAATCGTTAATGTACTTGTGATTTGAACGTGTACAATTAGAAAAATCAAGTGTTTTTAATTGAATAAATTCCCAATTGATTAAATAAGTGTATCTAATTTCCAACAACATTGTTGATAAGTGGAATATTTGCGTGCAAGAATTCTGTATTAAGGGCGGCTGTTCAACTTCGCTATCCAAATGTCAAAGAACAAATTAAATTTGACACTACCCCCTGGCTCTTTAGAACCAGTTCCAGCTGTGTCACCATCACCACCAGTACCGCCGTTACCTATTTATTCTGAGCCACCAGTTATTCCAGAGTAATTCATTTTCTTTTTTATTCAAGTTTTTTTTTTATAATTCAAACTAAATATCGTATCTATTCGTGTTTGTCTGTTAACTTCGATTCGTTACAATTGCAGTGGAGTTATGGGTAAAATGAGCATAGACGCTATTCAAGAAAGGTTAGAGGAATTAGAAATGGACGAGGAACAGAGAAAAAGGCTAGAAAGCTTTTTGGGTCAAAAGGAAAAGGTTGGAGAATTATGCGACGAAGACTTTGAGAAACTTGGTGAACTTGGTGCTGGCAATGGTGGTGTTGTTATGAAAGTCAGACACAAAAAGTATGGACTAATAATGGCGAGAAAGGTATAGCTTATATTCATTTCATTTATTTACTTTAACTTAATAATTGGTGCTTTGAAATATGATTCTAACGATCGTAACATTTTAGCTGATACATTTAGAAGTTAAACCTGCCATTAAGAAGCAAATAATTAGAGAACTAAAAGTTCTTCACGAGTGCAACTTTGCACATATAGTTGGATTCTACGGTGCTTTCTATAGGTATGTTTTTCTCATCTAACGTAATAATTATCTATTAAACCAGGTTTGAGAATCAACTGCTCTTTTCGGTCGATTTTCAAAAGCCATGCCTTTTTTCTTCTGCCGCGCGTCTTAGTCCCAGCGATAGACTGCGGTTCGTATGATACGCGTCTGAGGTTCGTTGAGCACCGCGGCCGTTGCAAAGAGCAAGACGCGCTGCGGGAGAAAGAAAGCGTTGCCTGTGAATATCGGCCGGAGGGAACAATTAATTCCAAAGCCTGTATTAAACTAATATGTTTCGATTAAATAGAAAATATTTGATTTGTTTAGCGATGGAGAAATTAGTATATGTATGGAATATATGGATGGTGGATCCTTAGATTTAATACTGAAAAAAGCTGGAAGAATTCCAGAACCCATATTAAGCACAATTACTTTGGCGGTAAGTACTAAAAAACTACTCTACTCATAATGATTATTATTCTATCCTATTTTACTTAACGCCTACAGCTTATCTTTTTATGCTTATGCTTATTAATAACAACTAATAATCAATAATCATAAAACATGATATCGTCAACTGAGTTAATTCAACGGTGATTACGAATTTGAAATGTAGGTAACTGTTCAGTAATAAGTTTCTTGCTCTATAATTCCTCCAGGATATTTACGAATACACAACCTTCTTAGTTCGTCGTATATCCATAGAAAAGCACCGAGTGGCAGACTTGGCCAGTACCAATAAGAGCTTAATGGCATAGTTTTAAATATTTTCTCAGTTCCTGGCACGTACAATAAAATACCAGTTAAGATAATTTCAAAGATGAATGAAAAATTTAAAAACCAATTATCCATTTTTTGTTGTAGGATTGAATTAACTCTTGTTTTACACATCACCAAATCTATGAGTTGAGTTATAACGATGGCTAAGAAATATCCAGTACGAGCTTCGTTCAGTAAATCCATTCTGTTATCATAGGTCCACGTTTGACCATAAGAATCTTGCAAATCGTTGATCGATTTATTCTCCCACTCTAATCTTAAACCTAACAAGCGGTCGGGCAAAAATCCGTTTAACATAAGAATTAAAAAAAAGGTGTAAAATGCGGCAAGGGACTGAGTCATTCCAATCTGACCATAGGCTACTGATATTAAACGTTTGTTCACAAGCTTGTCGTATTGCGGATTTCTTGGTGCACGTCGCATAATATCGGACTCTGCTTTCTCGTATGCCAGCGCTATCGCTGGAAGTAAATCTGTTCCTATATCTACGCAGAGAATCATTTCAAGAATAAAGGGCAAAGGAATTGAGAATAAAATGCTGCTCAACATGGGCAACATTTCAGGGACGCTAGACGTCAACGTGTACACGATAGATTTTTTAAGATTGTCAAAAATCAGTCTACCTTCTTCGATTCCCGTTACAATTGATGCAAAATTGTCATCTATCAAGATCATATCAGCGGCATTCTTTGCCACGTCGGAACCAGTAATACCCATAGCCACTCCGATATCTGCTTTTCTCAATGCTGGCGAATCATTGACACCATCGCCAGTTACCGCAACTATTTCACCCAATCTTTGGCAACTTTCCACGATAAGAAGCTTCTGTTGAGGAGATGTTCTCGCGAAAACGATTTCTTCGTATCTTCTTATAATATTGTCCAACTCCGCGGAGTTCATGTTCCTCAATTCGGAACCGGTGATAATAATCGCGTGTTCGTTGGCATCGGTTAGCTGCGAGTACGATCTGCTGTGCAATATTTCCTGCTCGTACGTAGTCTCGTGTTCCTCACTTATTATACCAACTTTCTTCGCTATAGCCATCGCGGTTACCGGATGGTCACCCGTTACCATGATCACCTTAATGCCAGCCGTGCGACATTTCTTCACGGCGTCGTGTACAGCTGGTCTCGGTGGATCTATAAGACTTATTAACCCAACGAATCTGTAACCTTTCGTAGGAAAATTGTACGAGCTTGGAGAATCGGTATCGAACTTAAAGTCAGAACCATAAGTCTTACTGGGCAGATGAAGGTCGCAATAAGCCAGCACGCGTTCTCCCATGAAGCCTAACTCTCCGCAGGCTCGCCGACATATTGTATGATCGAACGTTGTCATTTCTATCGTTTCTCCTTCCGTGGTTAGCATTTGAGTGCAATTATCCAAGATTACTTCCGGTGCACCCTTAAGAATCATGACGTATCCGTCATCGTCTTTGTGTATCGACATCTGATACTTTGTTATAGAACTGAACGGTATCTCTGCAACTTTCGGATACGTATCCCGGAATTTTTCCGTCGCATGAATATATTCACAAAATCTGAGGATGCCCGTTTCGGAAGCATCACCAATTATCTCTCGTTCATCGATCGGTTTCAACAGGATAGATTCTGTGGTGAATTCTGCGCGTAGGCAAAGAGTAGCACTCTTGAGCATCACATGGAACGCTGGTTTTTCCATTAATAAACTTTTTTCAACCCCTATCCTCTGGCCAGGTGGAAAATTATACCTCGTGTTTCCGAACCATAAATTAGACACGCTCATCTTGTTTTGCGTAAGAGTTCCCGTCTTGTCCGAGCAAATTGTCGACGTTGATCCCAACGTCTCTACAGCTTCTAAATTCTTTACCAAGCAATTCTTATTTGCCATCTTTTGGGCCGTTAACGTTAAACTCGTGGTAACGGTTACCAATAGAACTTCCGGCACGTTGGCCAGCACGATGCCAAGTAAGTAAGTGAATGCTTTTAGTATGTTAGGATCAAGCATCAGTGATAGTCCAAAAAATAATACTCCAAATAATATGGCAACGGTGGTAATTATTTGAACAAAGTGTCCGATCTCTTTGGCTATCGGTGTTTCAGATTTTTTTAGCTGCGATGTGAGACCGGCAAGTCGACCGATCATTGTTCGATCACCGGTGGCGATCACTATTCCGGTGCCTTGTCCATCGACGGCGAAGGAAGAAAAGAAAGCGACATTGGAAGTTTCCAAGGGATTTTCATCCGTAGGATAATCTGTTCGTGGCAATGGTTCACTTTCGCCAGTAATACTTGAATTTTCCACTCTGAATCCACGACACTCGATGATTCTTATGTCGGCTGGTATTTTATCGCCGTTTCTAATTTGCACTAAATCACCTGGGACTAAATCCTCGGTCGCTATACGTAGTTTTACTCCTCCTCGTATCACCGTTGCAAACGTTGGTACCATTTTTTTGAAGGATTCCATTACCTGTGAGGTATTATAAAGAAGAAAGATATGTTTGTAAAATTTCAAACTGTATTTTAAACTTAGCTCAATAGTTGGTTTAGAAGAAAGCATTATAGTAACGAGGTTTGTGATTTAAATTGATTTAAATTGAAGTTCTTTAAATAAATCTATAGGAACGTAAAGGTGATTACTTTTATGTTCTTAGTCTCTTGTATGTACGCTGAACAGCCTGAGAATAGACAGATTGCGGTAATAATAAGTCCTAACCATTCTATGCCACCACCAGTACCTTCTACCAGCATGCTGACTCCGTATAAAATATAACATAATATTGAACATGCCCACATTAGACCAGCGAATCCGTGAAACATACACTTCAAAAATTTGATATATTCCGGAATTACTTTTGGTGGTGTAAGAGCGTTTGGTCCTATTCTAAGGAGAATTTCCTTTGCCTGTTCTTCGGTTAGGCCATTAATTGCATCGGTGTTCAATTTCTCGCATAACTGTTGCAAAGGAATCATATGATCGTCAGTTCGCAACTCTTGTTGAAGATCTTTCAATTCATCGTCGGTAAGCTTCTTCTTGATTATCCCAGTGTTAGAAGGTGCTCGTCGTAGTATTTTTGTCAGAGCTCGGATCATTTTTTATTATGTAAAAAATACACTCGATTGATCTTGAGTTAAACTATAAAATGCATCTAAAAATCTTTTTTTGTAGAGTTCAATTTTTTAATGGTCGCAATATTCATAGCCTCCTTGCTCGATTACCTGATCCTTTCGAAACGAAACTTCAAAATTTATGCATTTTTTTTTTAAAACCGAATTTCATGGGCCAATTCGTTAAATAATGGTTGGTTTCTGTTTTAGGTTTTAAAAGGTTTGAGCTATCTGCGAGACAAGCATGCGATTATGCATCGAGATGTAAAGCCGAGCAATATTTTGGTAAATAGCGCTGGAGAAATCAAAATTTGCGATTTCGGTGTTTCTGGACAATTAATCGATTCTATGGCTAATTCATTCGTTGGAACAAGGAGTTATATGTCGGTAAGGAATAATATATAATTTCTTTATTATTTTTAATACCGATGTATGCAAGGAACGTTGAAATATTTTACACGAATTTATCTGTTCGTAGCCGGAGAGACTTCAGGGCACACATTATTCCGTACAAAGCGATATCTGGTCTTTAGGATTGTCACTTGTCGAAATGGCAATTGGGATGTATCCGATTCCACCTCCAGATGAGAAAACTTTATCCGCGATATTTAGCACTCCTCCGGGTCAACCACCTGCTGAGAGTGCTGCTACAAATAACGCTTCTACTCCAACAACGCAATCACCTGGACACAGTTAGTTTCCTTTCTTCTATGTTTAAATTTATACGCATTATGTTAAATTTATTTTTTAAAAATATTTCTACAAATAATAAATTATCTTTATGTAGATACGGGTAGTCCAAGACCGATGGCTATATTCGAATTATTGGATTACATTGTAAACGAACCACCCCCGAAATTACCTGCTGGTATTTTCAGCGATGCTTTTACAGATTTTGTGGATCGCTGCTTGAAGAAAAATCCTGCCGAGAGAGCGGATTTAAAGACGTTAATGGTATGTGTTTCATTTCACGCAGCTATATATTTAAATACCTTTTTTTTTAAATTGTTTTATTTAATTATTAGAATCACGAGTGGATAAAGAAAGCTGAATCTGAAAATGTGGATATCGCTGGTTGGGTATGTCGCACAATGGATTTACAACCGACTACTCCAACGCGTTTAGCGAACGTACAATCCTGAATAAATGTCACTCTTACATACTTGACTACCTATATACGCGTTCAATACTCTTAAGTCAATTTTCATTTCTTTTCGTTCGATTAGTATAAACAGTGGCGTTTATGAACCTCGGTTTTTCTTTTTTCTACGTTGTAATAATCTGTGAAACTAAAATCTTTCGCGATTTTGAAAGCAGACGATTTTGAAAGTAGACTTGTTTTTATTATATTTTATACAACATTGCTCAATCATTCGTTAGCGTTTGAGCGACAGCATTTATTAAGTAGATCGTTAAGAGTATTAAAGTAGGTTTCGATATACGTATCACAGATTTATTCCTTTTTAAATAACAGTGTTTAGTTATTTAAACGTGTAAGGTGTTAGGTATTAGTTGTATGTCGATATATTTTACGTAAGTATGGAATTCGTGTTTAGGGCATTAAATTATTTTTAACTGTACGCTGTAGTCTGATTTTGAAGTCGCGATAACAATCGTATGAGGTTTAATGAATATGATTGGATATACATATAATCACTTCTAATGTACATATGATATCATGAAGTACAGAAACCTACATTGACATATTTGCATGAAATGCGTCACTGTGCTTGAACTTTAATTTCATTTCGTACGTGTTGCGTATCTTTATCTTATGCTTCTGTTGAAAGTATGTAAGATAAACGATTATCCTTATAAGTTTAACGTTATTGTACACTCATAGGCAAGTTGTGTTCCCTATGATGATACTAGGATACATAAATGGGCATCGGATTTATGAGGACATAATTTGAAGAAAAGAGAGAAGTGTTAACTAGAGAACAAGTTACTAGTATAACATTTGTACCTGACATTCGTAGAGCATTATTCACACCATCGTAAAACGATAGAAAGACTTTTGTTTTATTACCATTAAAATACTATACAATTTTTTATGAAGTATTGGTCCGCGATTAATCACATTTTTTAAATTGCAATCAAATAAAATGGTATTTCACACACTCGACCCAAAAGTTTTGTTTTGAAAAAATATACACGTTGTATAATTACAGTAAAGTAGTATTTATAATACTGTTAAAATAGAAGTTGCAACAAAAATATTTTTCAGCACAATCATTGTGTAATATAGTTACAAATAGTATTTTATTCTAACTTGTGCGATCTAAGACTCCTTATGAAATACCATTTTATTAATCATCGGTTAACGCCAAACTTCCATGTCATGAGAAAGATATAAAAAAAAAAGAACTACTTTTTAAAATTATTTTAGCCTTTTCTTAAACGATGTACATGAAACTAATGTAATATCTTTATAAAGTATGTTGATTTATCGTATTGTATCATAGATCGCGGTCTGAAATATTATACTTCATAGGTGCAATTGACAACATAACTTTGATGCGCGTCCATGTGTTCATACGATAATGAATATATACGATTATATGTACTGTATAGTTGTTCATCGAGTCTTTCTTGTGCAATTTTTGTGAACTGTATTTGAAAGATTCAGCCACTCGTTTGGCTACCTTCGTATTTATACATACTTCAACAATTAACTGTAATTAAATGATGTTAATAATTTTTATTATACCCGTGAGTAAGGGAAGTAGTTTAACATAAGGTTTAAACTTCTCGAACTTTTATTCGAAAAAAAAAAAAACATTCAATCAGAATATTATAAATGTAGAAATGGACAATTTTTTTTTCGTTACTACAATTTATCAGTTGTTTCTCTTAGTCAAATAATATTTCATCCATAATAATAGACAGATGTTTAATATTGTACAATCTAGTAGACATAGTCGCTTAACATTGTAATGTGCTGATAAAAAATGTCTATATGTACATAGTATAACAATAGTATAAGCATCCGTATTCTGTTGTACGTAAATCTTACTCGTTTCATTTTTTTTTTTTTTTTTTTTTCTTCTATCGAAAGTACCGCAAAGAAATTATTAATTGGAATTAATCGGAAAGGTTCGTTACATATGTATGGAAGTTATAACTATAGTATTATCTTTCCCCGAGTTATTCATGTTTGCTTAGCAATTACTATTTTATATACGGGATCGCAGGTGTAGATGCGTTAGCCTTTTTCCGATTTGGCTTAAAAAAATATCGGAGTGTGCTACGAGCGTATTGTGATGATGTTTGAAAGCACAGTGAGGATACTCACTTATGTGCCTAAGCGTAAGACGCCCAAGAACTGATCTTTCGTATTATGTTTATATATCCAATAATGATGTGCGTAATGCTGTTTGCTAGAACATGATTTTCATGACATATTGTGAAAAAAAAAAAAAAAAAAAAAAAAAACATTTTTCGATAGTAGTCCTGTTAAGAAAATTACGTAAGATACGATAACATACAGTTAAATAATTCTATTCACTAAACAGTGAACCTTAACTGTCAAAGAGATGATTACTTCTGGCACTTATTAAAAACATATGGATATTCCTTGTTGCAAATTTGTGCATAATAATTGCCGTTGTATCGATTCACTGTCTAAATGTTGTAACTATTCAAAGAATAAATTTATCCTACAGTGAAGCATAATCTTCGTGCGTTGAAACCTGAATAT
This sequence comes from Ctenoplectra terminalis, assembly GCA_019453375.1. NCBI lineage: Eukaryota > Metazoa > Arthropoda > Insecta > Hymenoptera > Apidae > Ctenoplectra > Ctenoplectra terminalis. The sequence goes on along the minus strand of SMSQ01004246.1, from coordinate 50,543 downwards.
CAAACAATAAAATATATCTACATATTTATGAAAATATAAATTTGTCTCGTTAAATATAAAGCACTAAGAAAACTGGTTTTAATTAACACTGATTTGAGCGTATAAGTATAAACTACGATATTTTGATTTAAACAGAGCTTTACATTTTTATATTGCTTTATAAAAACCTTACACGTTAGACATTTTATTGCAGTACAAATGGCGTACAAAATATATTACGACTAGAAAGATCTACATTAACTACTTGCAAAAACGGAGAAACCTTATCGAACGTACTAAGATCCACCGTAGTTCCGCCGACAAATATTTTTAAGATTGTGTTGTTAGTTCGATTAACGGTAATTGCGGCAGCCTTTTTTAACGTTTGATTTGTAATACTACGACATCCTGATAAATCTAATAATTCTAATTGTGGTGCGGATTCGATAAGTTCAGTTATTGTTTTATCAGTAAATTTGCAAATACGACATTCTACTCTTTTTAAATTACACGTGTCTCGGAAGTTTATATCCGTTGCTAAGTGTAAGTAATTCATTATTACTACTTCCAACTTCGGTAAAGTTGCTATGGCGGCAACACCAACGTTTGTCACAAGAAAACATTCTGCAACAAATAAGAAGTTATGAATGTGAATAGCATATGAATTACCTTGAAATGATATATATAACGTACCAGCAATATCTATATATTTAAGTTGCAGGCATTTTGATGCCAAATTAGAAAGTAGTTCGTCTGTAACTACAGCATTCATACTGATCTTCAAAACTTCGAGATTAGTTAGCTGAGCAATGTGTAACATATCATTTGACTGTACTAAAAATGTAGTACTAGAAAGTTCTAACATCTTTAAATTTGTACAATATGTGCCGATAGCATGAATTACATTACCAGATATATCAACACATTTATGTATTGTAAGGGATTTTAAATTTTGTAGTTTTGCAATTGCCTAAAAAATACAATTAATGTTTTAAAATCGAAATTTTTTGAAGGTAAATACAAAAAATCGAGAAGTGTTTACTTTAACTTACCTGTGACAAAAAATGTTCTTGGAGACAAGTACAACTTTCTAAAACTATTTCTTCCATTGTTTCTAATGGTAAATAAAATAAGCAGCGTCCACATATTTTACCGAAAACTACTTTGAAATATCGTAACTTCGGATTCACTTTGAACAATTTTTGTAAATCCATATCACAGATGTGAGTGGTAGAACCAAGGCTAAATTTTGTAATATTGTGACAATTATTCATTAACGAATTAATACCAGACGCGGAGATCGTAAGACCAGTAACATCTATTCTTTGTAAATTAGAACACAGTTTCCCAACAATGGTCAATGTACTTAGACTTAATGGACAAGGTATTTGAGACAGATTTATTTCATTCAAATACGGACCGCATCGCAATAACACTTTGCGAAGGGTACCTGTATTAATTTCCCTTTGTTTTGAGCCAGGTAAAGAGCCCCACATAGAAAACGATAAATCCAGTCTTTTTACGCTGCGCCACGATTCTTGGCTCAATGCCCTCCATCTTTTGCACACTACAATTATTAAAAAAAATTATACAAGCACTTACGTACAAAGGTAAATTTATATATTTTAATAATAATTTATATGATTACCTCTTTCTATTCTAATTCTATCTACAATTGGTAACTGAAGAAAAATATGCATTAAGCAGTCATCATTTAACGTTTGAATACTATTATCTGTGATGTCATTTTGCATGCATTCTTGACTACATTGTTCATTACATATTTTCTTATCAGATTTTGATTTGTCTTTTGTGTTATAATATTGATTTTCTATATTGTCTGGTTGATGCCATGAATCAGCTGGCATAACTCTTAAGTTTCTGTTGTGCAATCTTATTCTCTCTTCGTATCTAGCTCTACGAATCATCGTATACTATCAACACTATAATCCTGTTATTTATAATTTCATCTTCATGTTTATTCGAATTGAAGTTTACCTTACAGCTGCGTCTACATTGTTAAAAGTAACAAATGCATAGTTACTTTTTCCTTGATTTCTTCGCAAGAAACAACTTTCAACATTTCCATATTTGGAAAATAATTTTTCAAGATCTTTGTACGTTGTCTGAAAAAGAATATTTTATTGTTATATTTGCATATTTAAAAACACATGTACATATATACATATATATATATATATATTCTATTAAACGTTAAATTATTAAGAGTATATGTACAAACCCTCTCTGCTAAATTACTAATGAATAATTTTCTAATCGGCACACCATCCTCGGTAACAGGTACAAGATCACTATACATGAATGTAACGTCTGTAATAAATGAATTAGAAATATGTAAAATATACAGTCATGTCAAAATGACATAAATTAACCAAATAGTTTAAGATTTGATTACTGTTTTCTTCAAGGATGTGACCAGGCTCTAGATTACCAGAAAGATATTCTTCTATATAATCAGTCATTTTTATGGTTAATAATTTGTATTCTCCACGATCCTTTGTCCTGCGTTATGATTTTCGTTCATTCTCTAAAAATCGATATCATGATTCAAGAAGAAAGGTATGCTCATTTACTATACATATATCTATCGTACTCTCAGTCGACGTCACGGGTTATGAACCTCTACAACATAAACACAAAAATAAAAACAAAATGTTCAAAGCAAATTACATTATTTTATTACTTACAATATGAGAAATATTAAAGATGACTTAGGAAACAAAGGTTAAACGAAAGCTTGTTTTTACCAATATTACAATCTATCCAATTTTATACCATATGTGTAGAATAAAAGAATATGTTAAAAGCAAACTGTAAGGCAAATCGCGGACCCTACTAAAATTTTTGTATTACTTCCAGTATAGTCGATTCAAAACAGAGTAAGATTAGAACGTTGTTGGCGATTGAAATTAAAATCAATTGTAACAAAAATAACTTACTTCGAATTTTGATTAACATATGCGAGGATAACGATGAGGTATATAGGAGATGAAGGTCTTGTGAACGCGATTGAAATCAGAGTTGATCCTGAGTAAAATTTCATAAAACCTTGTTACCGATGAGTTTTTGTACTAGTACATAAATACTATACATTTTACTAAAAATGTTTTTTAAAGATCTTAATTATGTTATAAGATTGTATTAAAATAAATAAATGTAATAGATATATACATTTTTATAAAATATGTTTATTTAAATTTTAAGTACTACTATTGTATGTTATGATGCTCTATGGAACAAATTAATTTTTTCTTGCTTTATTCTTATATCTTCATAAACTTTGCTCCAAGATCCATAATTAAAACTTGTAATTTCTTCTATTTGATTTAAGTATTTTTGAGTTTTCTTCAGAGTATTTCTGTAATTAAAAATTGTCGATGAATAAATATAATTTCGAAATATTTACAACTAATATTGAACTGTAAAAATGCTTACTTGTACGTGTCTGTAGTAGTATCTAATTCCTTTTCTAAGTACATAAAACATACATCTGTGAGATCATTCAGTTGCCTAAGAAGTTCTATACTAGATGATCCATATCTTTGTGTAATTGCTTGAAGTGTATCTTCAAGGCAAGTTATACTGTCGATCCATCGTTCTAAGAATTATATTATTAATTTTATCACTATTATCCTATTACATCATTTTTATCAAAGTGTTATACATATATAATATATTTATACAAACCCAGTATTTTATTTATTTTTCCCATAACATTCATTGCATGCGTAATATTTTCATGATACCTGTAGAATGTTACTTTTGCAAAATTTACATATTCTTGTGTATTACCTAAAACCACTTCTAATTTTTTTAAATCATTGGAAGCTGGTATTTCTTGCAAAAGTTTTTTAGATAAATTTTCTGTAATCGAGGCATCCTTCATTTCAAATACATCACCACAGTCTAAACAATGCATGGAATTTTCAATAATACTTGACGCACCGTCACACTTTAAGCATTTCGGAGCACTAAACCTTTCCTGTAATTATAACTTAATTACTCGATTACATATTTTAATAAAAACTGTTTTTAAAAATTGTAAATAAGCATTAATAGTTGTGAATATTTCATTATTCTTGAAAATAATAATTATCGTTTTAAACAGTTTTAAAAACAAGTAAATTGTTCTTATATTTACCAAAAAATATTTTGATTTTGGTAAAGTACAATATTTACATTTACAAGTAAAGCAATACTGACTTTTCAAAATTTTTTGTCTGCTTTCTGCTGTCATATATCTATAATGTGGACCTAATAACAATTTTTCATTATAACAAATTTGTTAAGTACTAAACAAAATGTATTTTTAAACAAAATTTTACTATACCATAGCAGTTGAAAATTTCTTCATCTTTAGCAATATTTCTTGAAGCTCTGACAATTAAATAATCATTCACAAAACTAAAATTTAATAACAATAATGTATTGAATGTCGAAATATATAAATGTAAATACATTATATAAATTTTAAGATTACATGTTGATTATATTGGGATCACAAGAATGATTCATCATACATGCAGAAGGATAAATTCCTGCAGCTATAATATCTTGTTGGTTCGTTGAAGAATCATTTTTATCTAATAGTGTGCTTGATTTTGTAATCGCATGTCCATTGCAAATAAGTTGAAGAATATATCGTAGAAGTAAAGAACTTATATAAAGATGTTTGTTATTGTCTGTTAACATATTAAAATGCAAGTTGAAGGAATTATTGGAAAATTTTTTCACTAAACAATCTTCAAGATTATTTGTTTTAAAGAAGTTCGTATATTCCAATAAATATGTAGTAAGCATAATAGCTGTCTGTAAAAGTTATGATTCCATAAATCGAATAAAAGTTACTTTTGTAAGTTTTAAAAGACATTTATATGTAATGTGATATACATACAATTCCATATACTGTTAAGTCATCCGTGGAAAGCTTATCGAAATTAGTAACTAAATTTTGCATTTCGTTAAATTTAATCTTGTCCGTTGTAGTTGTACAAGTTAATAGAACTTTTAGGGCCAAATGTCCTATTCCAATTTCTTTCCAAAGTTCCATTTGATTTCCTGGACATTCCCAGCAATGATACGAAGACCATGCTTTGGTTAAACAATTTTCATTGCAATAAAAAGTATTTAAACATGTCGTACATCTGAAATGGTATAACTGTATAAATTTTTAATCGCGTAGGAGAATGTTCAACGTCAAAATCAGTACACTTACGGAATGCAAATATCATTATTTGAGCAATTGCAATGTTGGCAAAGATCGTATAATGTATTATGATTTAATAATACAAAACTTACAGGCTTTTCCAGAAAAAGAATATCACCTTTTTTAATAAATTTGTTTGCCACTACACGTCTTCCTAACTCCTCGTTATATTTTTTATCTATAGTTACAGATGCATTAGGAAAATTAACATTTTCTTTAAATATAATTTGAGATTTTAATTTCAATAAATCATTAGTACTTTGTACAACATTTTGTGCGCACGGTTCAATAACCGTTGCTTCCTTTATTTTTTTTTCTATACCATCTGAAAATAAATAAAGTATTTTATTATAAAGAAATTATCGCCATATAAATTTGTAATTTCAGTAATTTATTACATACCTTTCATCGAAGGTGTAACATAGTCAGGATTATGAATTATATCCTGTATTTTGAAAAGTGTTTCATCCGCTAAATGTTGTTTGCCTAATTTCAGGTAACATTGCACAGCGCGTAAATATAATTTATAATGCAATTGTTTAGGATAATTTAACTTAATTGCTAACTCGATATCTTTTATACAGTCCTTCTCGTTATCAAATAGTATCCATCATTTATCATACGTATATGAAATTCATACAGAAGGAAACTTTAACATAATAGTGAAATACATTATGTATTACTATATAATTAACATGTAACTGATTTTTTACTTACATTGTATCTATTTAAATAAAACAAAGCGGCAGATCTATTTGCAATTGCAATTGGAAGTTCGCAACTATTTGCAGGAGCATACAATGCACATTTTGTATACGACTGTATACTTTTAACATAATTTTTTACCCGAAATTCATTGTTTCCCATCTTCTTAAAAGTTTGTGCTTTTGAAACCGATTTATGTTCTTTTTTGTTATAATGATCTTTTAACCATATATACACAAGTTTCCTAAACATATTGTACAAGCATTTAAATAATAAAATGCAACAATATGAGTGAAAAAATAAGAAAAATCTACATATTTTTAAACAAAGAGTACTTGAAATAACACAAAAGTTAAAATTGTTAAAATAAATAATTCAAAGAACTGACATTGTAAAAATAAGGAAAAAAGAAAGACTGAAATATTAATTATTTTTTACGGTATTATTTATTACTTACTTTACGTTTCGATCATTCCACAACTGAGACATAAGTTCAAGTTCATTACTTACTTTTTTCTTCAACCTACATGTACTTAGATTTTGTAATACATTTAACCACTCCATTTTATTTTAAAATACACGAATATGTATTAAACAAAATGTTATGTATTGTAAATGGACCTTTCTTCTTTTTCGTTTTTTTTGTTCAATGATTAGGGACAGTGCCTTGGTCCTTTGTCAGTGAACCTTATTTAAGAATACAAGTCGGGTTATTAACAAGACATGGTGATTAACTAAGCCAACTTCAAGTAATATATAGAGAAAATTAAAAAAAGAAAAAAACCAGAACTTAAGGACTTTGGTTCACTGATATTTTTTATACGCCTATAATCGGAAGTAAAAATATAGTTGATAAATTAAAACATTAAACATTGACACATATTCGTGTAGCCACTTACAGAACATATATGTATAATAATTTGAGACCATTTTTATCAAGATATTTCTTGCTGTTCGTTAATTATAAGCAATTGAAGTTTAAATGATTTAAAACAAATAAACCAGAAGGAATATTTTAATAAAACTTTTTTTAAGTTCCAACTGGGATTTTAAGTTTTAATTTAAGCTCCGAACGATTAAAACGATTCCTCCTGGTTCCTGACTTACGAGCAACCATTTAAATTGTTGCAAGTAAAAATTATCTATTACAAAATTTAGGTTTAAATACACCGCCAATCACGTGCTTCATTTAGTCGCGCTCGATCCGTCGAGCTATTTAGAAGGAACATTTTTATATCTCGTCTGTGGTATCATATGTTGCGTATGTCTTAAACTTTTTCACACTTTTTGCCAATATCTCGGTTCTTAGTCGTAATTTTTCAATCATTTCGAGCTGAAACGAAAGCATGGAATGTCGGTTACGTTTTAAAAAAAGGTTTCATTAAAATGCTCCACCTAGTTCATTTGCTGTGAACAATTTAAAGTTCTATTGCATACAACTATCGAACCAATGGATGAATTTTAACGAAACTGATTTTAAATGATAACCGGAATTCTAAACTTTCGTTCGATTCCTCAACGATCTAAAAATTTTGATTGAAAGTTGAGATACGAGTATTTTTCTAAAAGATGCTTCTACGCGATTAATTCCACCGTTTCACCACTAGATGGCTGTTATGTTTGTGGACCATGAAGCGCGCTTATTTGAACAATTGCTTATAACCGAAGAGTCACTAGAAACATTTAAACAAAGTTAGGTCGGAAAATTTGGATTTTTCTAATTTTTCCTCGGTCATAAATACTTAGTAATAAAAATACTAGATTAAGCTTGAATTTTTTATTACACTGAAACTTTAATACGCGCGAAAAGCAATTTATAATATACGGTTAACAAAGCGTGAGAGGATGCTTTTCGACGCAGCAAGGTTTCATTTCTTTAACAATTATGTTTATAAATAAATAATTAATGTACATAATTAGTACAATATTATTTACAAAATAAAACACGACAACCTTTGTTTATGTAAGCTATATGCTAAATCACGCGTGTTACAAATATTCGATGCAGAAAGAGTTGTAAGAAAAACGTGGAAGTTTTAATGAATATAGAATAAATTAACCTAAAATTTCGGTTTTAAAAACCATTCTAATATAACTTATATCGTATACCTATCATGTATTTTGTACAATATTTTTACGCGATCAAAATTATAAAAACACAGTTAAGCGTATATTTTTTTCGAATTCTAATTGTTTTAGCGTTATTGTACATTTTTTTTTTTTTTTTTTTATGTTAAAATCATTGGATTTTTTAAAATAAAAATCTTCTCGTATTTAACGCGAACAAAATAGAACATAACAGGACATGTTAAACGAAGCACTTTCATCTATTGTACTTTCTACGTGTTCGATACTTATATGGAAATTATGACATATAACGGTACAAACGCGTACTTCGGTTAAGACCTCATTGTGAATCAATTTTAGGACGAAACAGTATTAAATTAAAAATCGTGGTTGGAATCAATTACGTGCTACTTAATATTTGCGATAGATTCAAATAATAATTTGTCAAAAGTAAGTTAACACCAGAGAAATGTTTCAATTAGAATACACGTTTTAAATCTACATATTAAAAATAAAAGTGACACAAGAATCAACGTTTTACTCATTCAATTATTCAAATAAAAGGCAATAAATAACCTTTATATATATATAAAAAGAAAGAAAAAAAAGAAACAAAGAACCGTTTCGTATAAATTATCTTTTTTATAATACTGCAAATTATATGTTCAATTATAGTAAACTAACTAGAATTCGAATCGTTAAAATAATTTACAGATATTCAATTTATTAACGTATTTGAATATTGTTANATTGTACATTTTTTTTTTTTTTTTTTTATGTTAAAATCATTGGATTTTTTAAAATAAAAATCTTCTCGTATTTAACGCGAACAAAATAGAACATAACAGGACATGTTAAACGAAGCACTTTCATCTATTGTACTTTCTACGTGTTCGATACTTATATGGAAATTATGACATATAACGGTACAAACGCGTACTTCGGTTAAGACCTCATTGTGAATCAATTTTAGGACGAAACAGTATTAAATTAAAAATCGTGGTTGGAATCAATTACGTGCTACTTAATATTTGCGATAGATTCAAATAATAATTTGTCAAAAGTAAGTTAACACCAGAGAAATGTTTCAATTAGAATACACGTTTTAAATCTACATATTAAAAATAAAAGTGACACAAGAATCAACGTTTTACTCATTCAATTATTCAAATAAAAGGCAATAAATAACCTTTATATATATATATAAAAAGAAAGAAAAAAAAGAAACAAAGAACCGTTTCGTATAAATTATCTTTTTTATAATACTGCAAATTATATGTTCAATTATAGTAAACTAACTAGAATTCGAATCGTTAAAATAATTTACAGATATTCAATTTATTAACGTATTTGAATATTCAAACGGTATTATAGTTACCACTTTATCGTNTAAGACCTCATTGTGAATCAATTTTAGGACGAAACAGTATTAAATTAAAAATCGTGGTTGGAATCAATTACGTGCTACTTAATATTTGCGATAGATTCAAATAATAATTTGTCAAAAGTAAGTTAACACCAGAGAAATGTTTCAATTAGAATACACGTTTTAAATCTACATATTAAAAATAAAAGTGACACAAGAATCAACGTTTTACTCATTCAATTATTCAAATAAAAGGCAATAAATAACCTTTATATATATATAAAAAGAAAGAAAAAAAAGAAACAAAGAACCGTTTCGTATAAATTATCTTTTTTATAATACTGCAAATTATATGTTCAATTATAGTAAACTAACTAGAATTCGAATCGTTAAAATAATTTACAGATATTCAATTTATTAACGTATTTGAATATTGTTATTAAATTGTATAATAATTTAGAAGTTAGCTCTATGAATCGGTAATATTGCACTGAACTTAAATACGTTCGAATTTCGATGAAACGTGTAATATTATCAAAACAAGTCTGGTATAAGATCGTCGTCGCCGTAATCACTGTAATCATCTGCTCCAGGCGGTACGAAAATTCCTCCGAGTACTCCGGAAAGATTTTCACCAAGACCCATTGCCGTTGCTACTCCAAACACCAGTCTCAACATGAGTAATCTCATAAAGTTCACTACGTTTGTCTCTTTACTTTGCAGAGACAATTGTGTCGTTTTCTTTGCTCTGCTCTCGACGCATTCGATCTGTCGAAATATACGAACACACATTAGCACGTGTTACCCGATAAACATTTAATTGGATAAGTTTGTAGAATAAAACAAACAAGGTTCCTATACTTATTTGAAACGATCATTTTTACCGTGTTCCTTTCAAGGCTTGCAAAAAAATGTCTTTATATTTCCGCGTGGCGCTATTTCATTTAATTATTTCAAAATCAATTAATTTGAATTAATTTAAATTTATTCGATCGTAACTTTGTTCCGTAATAGGATTTACAAAAATTGGGTCCCTCGTCAATGTGTACAAGTACCGCAGATTTTCATTGTAAACGATTTTTAAATTAATTAATTTTGAATTAATTTGAATCGGTTAATTATTTTATTTTTATTCAAAATTAATTTATTTAAAAATCGTTCGCAAAGAAAATCTACAGTACTTGTATCTACGCAAACGTGCACTTGCAGAATCAATAAATTCTAAGTTAACCGATCAATCTTAAACTTTTCGCCGCGTAAAAGCACAGAATCACATTTTACTATTACCGATGACTAACAAATACCGGCAACTGCATTCCGATGTAACAATTAATTGGACCCTACTCGAGACCCGGGATTTAAGCGTATTCATCGATAAATGCATTCATTAATTTGAAATTTCAATCCAACTGTCGGTGAACCGGTACTTACGCTGATACAGGCAACGACAACAACCGCTAAGGCGAGCGTAACTCTCATCTTGCACTTCCGATGAGTTAATCACTTCCTGTCGATATCAGCAAACGCTTTTGGGATCGTCAATTGTTCGTTTCGTTTCTTAAGAATTCGCTTGCATCGATGGGATGGTTTCAACTGACCACGCAGAGTGAGCAACGAGAACTGAACGAATCGCGTTTCCGCGGGAGAAACTCGTTCGGTTCCTATTCTCGTTAAACCTCGACGATAATAGAGCACCGGTCGTATGGTACAATCGAACAGGTGAACGATGGGGACAAAGTAAAATGAGTGGCAGTGCCATGATCACAGAACCAAAGTTATTCAACGGTAACGGTACAAGACGAAAAAAGGCATCCAGGCCATCTCACCAGGTTAAGCGATACGTGCTTTGCCACTATATGTATAGTCACGACTGATGGAGGGTCTCTATTGGAAACGAGCGCATAAAAAAGAAATTTTCTTGTGAAAGTGTCAACATATTTTCGACCGAAGTTAAGCTTCGAGATCTGCCGACGGGTGATCGATGCGATCTCAAGTTTTTCCTAATTTTCAGTGTATAATTCAAATAAATATATATTAATTTTAATATGTGTTAATATTAATGTTAATATATATTATATATTTTTATTTGAATTAGATCGTCGACCGAAGTTCTTAAGCTTTGAAATCTGCCGACAGGTGATCGATGCGATCTCAAGTTTTTCATAATTTTCTGTGTATAATTCAAATAAATATATATTAATTTTAATATGTATTAATATTAATGTTAATATATATTATATATTTTTATTCGAATTATACACAGAAAATTAGGAAAAATTTAAGATCGCATCGATCACCTGTCGGCAGATTTCAAAGCTTAAGAACTTCGGTCGACGATCTATTAAAAAATAAATATAATTATTTGAATTATAATTGTTTGCAAAAGTATTAAGCCATCTTAGTTATTAATATTACTTCTTTAAAATATACTTTTTCTTATACGTTCTGTTGTATTTAAAAAGTATTATACATTATTATAAGATAAGCTCATTTGTGATTTTATTACACTTTATTATTTGTGGCGATTTTTTTTTTTTTTATCGAATAGCAGGATCAATTGAAAAATATTAGGATAAGAAGTGAAACTTAAGATTAAAAGAAAAAAAAAGTTAAAAGGATATTTTAGATATATTTGGTCAATTATATTTGAATTTACTAAATTGTAGAAGGACGCGTAGCATAAGAGAAATGTTAGTTAACTTCGCTATAATTTCGAACGAGGTTCGTGTTTAATGGTAACGAGCTTCAGGAAGAGCGAACATATAATTATTATTTACACGTTATTAAGAGGTGTATAACCCAAATCGTCTATTTTATGGCTTTGCTTCCTCTTATGGGAAGAATTGAACTCTTCTTGGTAAACGTGAGGATATTACACGTTGTTAAAAGCGGTCAAGAAATTAGCCTGAATTGTGAGTAACAATGATGACACGGATCGTTGCTTTTTAACTACTTGCGACCAACACTGAACATTTACCATTTTAAGTGCTTTAATGCATGCTAGCAATAATAAATTAAGTATTTCGTTAATAATGTTACAAGTATGAGTAACGAATAGTGAGTATTTATATATAAGATACATATTTAAAAAATATATAATTCTAATTAAGAAATACAGCGATGTGAAACTAAAGACTAAAATATAAATACACCTAATAAATCATAAAATTATTTATATTTTTTATTTCTGTTCGATCGATGTCGGTAAATGTAGCTAATTTTATGATTCACTGTCGTCATTCCACCATTATCGACTGCGCTCGGAATGGTGGTTTCATTACCATTCAATCGTTCACGATCGTTAAATTGTTTGTCAATCATTTGACATCGTAATGAGTCTCACTCGTCGACCATTTAGGTTTGTCGGACAAGGAATGAGGTTGATGAATATTAATAAGTTATTCCTTTTTTTTTAAATATTAACTAAAAAGATTTAGGTGGAAGATACGAGTAAACTGTTATCAAGATATCCTATTTCTTTTCTCAAGATTAAAATTGAATCCTACATTAAGTTTTTTGTTACGTTAAGCAACAAAGCGAGGGTAAATGATAATTTCAAAACACGCAAGACGTAAAAAATAGGTAGAGAACAACAAAACAACAAAATTTGAATAATTACAACTAATTACAAAAATATTATTTCACTCATCCTTGTACATATTCATTCCTGTATCTTCGAAAATCTTAGCACCCTTTTAAAAACTAAAATAATTCCACAAAAACGAAACAAAAACCCCCAAAATACCAAAATAATAATAATAAAAAAAAAAAAAAAATGGTATACTTATATTTTCCAATTTCATAAATAGCTAAAAGCGTACAAACGTGTAAATACGAGAAAGTCTAAAATCATTCAATTTCGTTTTCTTCCTTTCACTTTTATTTTTACAATGCTCCTTTCATCCGTAAGAGTCGGTGCATTCCCACGAATCGTCCACGAACGTGTTTCGATAGACAAAAATAGGCGATCGCCAACGACGGTGGACAATCGATCGATCCGAACGATTGAATGGAAATGAAAGTCGTTCACAAATAGCGGCTGCGACAATGATCGAGGAACGATCGCCTCGACAGAGAATGACGATGCTAATGACGAGGTTCGATTTGCGGCGAAGTCGAAGGACAGTCGTGTGGATTCAGCTGGCACGAGGGTTTCCTTTGGAATCGGCGATCGGGCGAACACGGAGAGCCTGTAATGAAAGGCAGGATGCGCCCGGGACCGGACGTGATGTTCTTCGCATACAGAAACAGTTCCAGAAACGAAGGAAACACCGTCGCTGGACTATGATGATTGGTACCCCTCCATCAAGATAATCGTGCCCTAGGTATGGCATGGCAAGAAGACGTCACCGGATAAGTTTTTACGGCTTGTCAACAGTTTGTACATTTATTTATGACGCGACACTAATTTCTTTCTCATGAAACCGGATATTACTGTTTTCTACGGGATCTTGTTGGGGTTTTATATTTTACGAGCCGGTGCATAAATATTATAAACAGGGAGAGAATTTAATTTAATTTATACATTTATCCGGTTAATCGCCTAATTTTAATTTATAATTTATAGGGTAAGTCCGGGATAGTTGGACCGCTTTTTGGAAAGAAGCCATTGTTATGCTGGATTTTTACATTTTTATCGTTTTTGGTAAATTAAAGCAGCGTATAAGTAATTTAGAACATATATAAATTATACTTGGCGACATATTAATATATTTGTTTCTTTTTTTTAATTAAGAAATACCAACATTCCAAAGGGACGGTTTGACCCGCATGTTCGGGTTAGTATCAAAAAATGTAGCTTATATAAAATATAATACAAGAGAAAATTAGTTGATTATATATTGCTTTTTCTTAAATTTTTTATATAAATTATAAATGTTCTCATGCTTAGAGCATTCGTCATGAAACAACGTCCATACCTTATACATTTAACCCAGTCTTCGTATGCGGAGGCTTCCAAATAGCTTTTTTTAGTTCTACTTTCTAGTATGCACAAAATTTGAAATGCAAATTATAATATATATACGGTTTTGCGACAATTGTCAGTACGAGAATAATAATAAGCCGATTTATTCGTTTTATTTTCAGATATTAATACTGGCCGATCTCTCCCAGTCGTCGAACTATCCCGGATTTACCCTACAATTAAAATCAATCGATTAATTAATTTTAACAATCCTGTTGGATCTTATCAACAGGTGTTTATATTAAAAAAAGAAAAGAAAAATTGAAAAAACGTTCGATTTCAATTAATTTAAATACTTTTCAAACTATTTGCCATGTATTTGAGTAAAATAAAATTATACAAATGTTTCCTGAAGTAATCGAAATAAATGAAACGTAAATTCCTGTTTCGAAATACTAAAGATAACTATTAAATATAATTCTCATCCTTTCGGAACCACGATAGAAAGATCGTAAAATAAAGTACCATTTACGTAAGGAATAACAACAAATTGAAATGTCGTGTGGATTCGAGCGCGACGGAGATTTTTGCGGAGAAAAGCGATTCAGTAAAACGAAACGATCAATACCTATCAATGGGACTTTCTGTTGCAACCTGTACAAGTGAGCGTGGAATGAAGTAAACGCGCGTCAAGAGTTCATAGACCCAGCCAGCCTATTATTTAAGTTTGTGCATTCGAGTTTGAACGTATCAGTTGAGCAACGTGTATTGCACACCTTACGTCTCACAATGCGATTTTACAGATTTCGTTTTAAAACTTAAACCATATTATTACTCTGTATTAAACATAGAGCGTGGAAAATTTTAGATACACGAATAAGAAAAAAGGTAGAAAATGCAATGATTGAATATATCTTCTTCGACAAATCCCTTAATCATTCTCTTTACATCCCGTCCAGGCTCATCCGGAAGTGGCGGCCACGTCAATGCGTTTCCAAGAAATACAAAATTCATGTTACGTCAATTTAAAAATCGATTATTATTGACAGAAGATCGTTTTCCCGTGACGTGAGTGCGTTAATGGGATACGTGTCGCCAAGCGTGAAACAATAGCTCGCGTTTCTGTCCTTGTTCGTTTCAGCACCGCTAGGAATCGGTTCCTCTTTCGTGCTATCCTTCGAGAGAGAGGACTCTTCTCTCTGTTAGTGCGTGCCTCACCCTCATGGATGATACTTTGTTCGGGCTCCGCGACAAGTTTTACTCGTCGCCACCAATTTACATTCGTTCCCGCTGCTTCTGAGTGAAATGCGTCGACGAAACTTCTCTTAGCATCGCGGAATCTTGTTTCTTCAAATGTTTCTCTTTTAAATTCTGTGTTTTCGCGGCACAAATGGATGAGTGGATCGTTTCCCGTGTGTTTCGTATTTCAACGTCGCTCTTTTATCCCGGATGGACTATTTTTTATCAAATTTTGAATCGTTGAAATATTGTTCGGTGTTTTGTGATACGTGGTTTTGTGCGATAGAATATTGATAAAATACTGTTGGAAGAAATGAACGCGGAGGAGGTAAAAGTTGGATGCTTTCAAGTAGTCATCGTGCTTCTGCTTGGCATCAATTATGTCATAGTTGCTATGAGCCACGCGTTGCCGGTCTTTCACAATTACACGCCTAAATTTTATTGCCAGGTAAGTTCTTTTTTTTTTTTTTTATCACACAGATATCCATCTTGTAGAGTGTTTAATATTCTTGTAAGTAATTCTAGGTTTCTTTAAGGTGAATTAATTGCTTAATTTAATTGTTTATTAATTTGATCAAGAATGCGATAATGCATTGCACTCTTAGATGCATTTTAGAAAACCTTTATTATTTATTTTGTTACGTTAAATTGCTTTTAATATATCTATTTCATATGGATCTAATTTTTCTTAAATAACTTTGATTTATTCGTGACTAAAAAAAAACCTGCATAGAAAAATTTTGGTATTGTATTAATTTTTATATTTGTGCTTGTATATTTTAACTTATAAAATGTTTGAATATTTATTTTGGATACTTTGTATTCATACTTTTTATTCATTCATTTTTTGGAACAAAATAATAAAGTGCCAAGACTTTTAAGAAATATTGATTCAAAGAAATATTTTATCTTGTTAACTCAAACAAAGATAACTATTGTGGTTTATTCACTAACTTTCGTCCATTGCGAAGTTTGAGATCGGTTTCAATGGCGCAGATACATTCAAGCAAGCGAAACACTGTGTCGCACGTGGTGGTAAAATTCAACAGACGTGCAATAAAAAGATCTTGAAAGCAAACTATATAACAGAATTATCAAAATATCTTGATTTTTTTTTTTAGATTTGAAACAATAACGAACAATTGAAAATATTTTGTTCGTTCTTTTTTATTTTTTACATTACTCATTGCCATTCTCTATTATTTAAAGAGTTTAAAATACTAAAATGAACATTATTCTGCTTATATATACATGTATGTCTTACATACAATATTACATATAATCTGTTTTTCAATGCATTATTTTATATTAAAAAAATATCGAATAAAAATTCAGTTGATCTTCAATTTTCAATTTTTTGTTCAATTTCAAATTACTTCGCGTGTCGAATAAATACAGAATTAATTAATGTGTTTAATTTTTCAAAAATCATACAAGATGACTCATTTTTGTATTGCAGGCAAAGAATGGAACGAAACGAACGTATGGTTGCCAGGAGCTTGGCAACGTGACTCTTGCAACCAATGAGACTTCCGGTCTCAAACAATCATTGGACGCAGAGTTGTGTTTTGGCGAGTATCAATTTGCAACCGAATTCGGGGAAAATAGCGTAGTGACAGAATGGGGTTTAATTTGTGAGAAACGGTACTTGACGTTTCTTGGACCAACTGTTTATTACATTGGGGTTTTAATGGGCGCTTGGATTTCTGGACTTTTGGCAGATCGGATAGGAAGACTTCCGGTTCAAGCGATTTGTCTTTATACTCAGGGTACCATGGCTGTGGCACTATATGTTGTGCAGGTAAACAAATTCTATAATTCTATCAAAGATTAATAATAAAAAACAGTATATCTATTAATTTTGGAATTCTTGTCGACAAATTTTTCTTTTTCAACACTTTGCACTCTTAAACTTTCTTAAATTTCACAGAACTATTGTGCAAATTAAAAATATTCTTTTGGAAGGAAAAGAAAGGATTTCTTTAGAAGGAAAAACAAAAACTGTAAATATTTTTGCTTTTCGTTTTAAAATAAAAAAAAAAAAAGAAGCGCAATCGACGAAAATAGAAAATTTAATTTAAAATATAACTTTTAAAGAAAATTACACGTGTCGCCATTGCGCGCAGTGGAGTGCAAAGGGTTAATACATTTAATGGTATTTTTTAATTCATATTAATAATTAATGTGGCAATTGTTTTTCATAAGAATTTCTAATTAAAAAATGTTGGATTACTTTGTATTAATTAAATCTTTTGTTCGCCACGGAAATTAAAACCGTAAAAAAGGAAACGATCGTTGAATACCAAATTAACAAGAATAATTTCCTTTTCGTTTTGCTGAATGAAGACTTCATTTCAGAATTATCCCACGTTTTTGGCTCTCCGTGGACTGCAAGGAGTATTTGTTCAGGGACTACAAAATTCAACGTACATTCTTTCTTTGGAACTGTTTCCTGCGAAAGCACGGACTTTCGTTGCATTAGTTATGCAAATTGCATGGGCCATCGGTTTAGTGCTTCTAGCTGCGCTTAGTTATGTCATACCCGATTGGAGAATTTTACAATTGGCAGTTTCGGTTCCTACTGCGATAACTGTGCTATATATTTGGTAAATACAACTATTATTTATAATGGAAAAAACAGAACACTAAAAATATACAGGATTATGATGATTTTACTGATACGTATAAATAAATGGTATTTTCATCAACTATAATACAACAAATATACTAGTCATAATAATTATTTAATATATTATAAACAATATTACTTATTTTTTATTTTTATTTTACAATATTTAAAAAATCATGTTTTATAAATTTTAGTAATTGAACGTATTTAATTGAACCATATTTAAAAAATCATGTTTTATAAATTTTAGTAATTGAACGTGCATACATATTTATATTCCAATTGTAAGTTATAAAGAGTATAACTTATAATTAGTATTATAATGTAAATAGAACAGTGAAAAGAATCAATCTTATGTGAAAATCAACGTTGCAACGAACTATGTTAATATAAATTAATTATTTTGATGATAATATAAATTATTTTCAGGATGATACCAGAATCGCCAAGATGGTTGCTAGCAAAGCGTAAAACGACGGAAGCAGATATGGCACTAGAACGTATCGCGAAATATAATGTCTGTTGCACAAGATCGCGAAGGGAAAATATTAAAACGGAGGCAAACGTTCTCGAGAACGCGACGCCGGTTAAACCAGAAAGGAAGTCGCGCGTTTCATGTGCAGACTTGAAGAAATCGAAAACCGATAGCGAAATGAAAGAAGAAGCTGCGAATTTGCTGAATAGCAACACGGATGCGGCTCAACAAAAAGTTCGAAGTAAGAGATTAAATTTATCGAATCCTAAATCAAAAACATCATTCGATGTTTATGAACATAATATAATTATTTTTATTGAATATCTATAAAAGTAATTACTTAATCAGTAAGTGTAACATTACTTTCTAGTATGCATAAAACTTTAAATGTAATTTATACGTGTACGGTTCTGCAACAATTGTCAGTACGAGAATAATAACAAGCCGTTTTATTTGTTTTATTTTGAGATATTAGGTTGTCCCAGAAGTTTCGTTCGTTGTATTAATAAGTATTGGAAGCGTAACATTTTTGTTTTACAATATATTATTATTTTATGTGGAATCCATTTTGATTTATCACCTTCCTGCATTTCTCGTTTAACAGATAAGTCTGAATATTTATATAAATACTGGCAAATGAAGCTGTTGCGTGAAGACAACGGAAGAAACTTTCGGGACAACCTAATATTAATACTGGCCGGTCTTTCCCGGTGGTCAAACTAATACGGACATATCCTATAATATCTTTGATACATTCAGAATTATAAGAGATATAAGATTTTTGATACGATTCCAAACCTGGTCAAAAATCTATATTAAAATATGAGTTATCAGAAAATACTTGTCGAACTAAATCCGATACTGGCTTATGCTCTTGTTTATTTTATTTTAGCTTCACACAGACAAACACAAATTATTATCACTACAAATTTATATTATTTTTTAGTTATTAATATCGTAATGATAACTTTTCACTTTTCAGAAACGAGTTTGAGAGCGATCTCGGAAAATCTCGAGAACAAACTTGCGAAAACGGGATCAGAAGCAGAGTCTTCGGAACGCGAAAATGGGGAAATAGAGAAGAGGAATGCTCCATCGAGTTCGAGAAGCCATCGGAAGTCAAAATCGATATCACAGCCGGCTAGTAATCAACGACTTTCTATGAAAAACGCGTATGACACCGTTGAATTGCGAACACCATCGAAAAAGGAAACGTCGGTCAAAGATGAAGAGAAAAAATGCAACAAAATCAAAGAAAAATCTAGTAACGCACAAACGAAGGAAGAATTGATAGGATTGTTTAAATCCGCGCTCTTAAGAAAATATGGCATCGTGATGGTTTATCAATGGTAAATTGATATCTATGATTATTTAAGTATTTGATTTTCATAAGATGACTCGTTCGGAGTGATACTTGACTGATCTAAAGTAACGCGTCTCACACAAGGATTTGTATTATTTTTTTTTTCTATTTGTTCAAGGTTCACTTCTTCCATAGCATGTTACGTATTTATGACACTCGTCCCGACATTTCCAGTCAATAGACATATCACTTTTGCACTAGGAGGAGCATTAGAAATCGCAACTTATGTGTTCGTCTACTTTGTATTATCCAGATATGGTAGACGATTACCGATGTCTGTGTATCAATCTATCACCGGTGCAATTTGCATCTTATTAGCAGCTATAATCATCCTGACAAATCCTGCTGCTGCAATCGGTACGTGGTCTTAATAAAAATACTTCGTATTTGACACTACAACTACCGATATTATAATCATAATCTCTTATAGAAATTTTATAAACTTACAATAATGTTTTTTGGGGGATTTTCCGTGATTTTTTGTACAAAATACGCGCAAAGAATTGTTACCCTTATTATAAGTATTTTTTCAAATACCTATCATTTTGATTTCTTTGGTACAAATAAGTTTGCTTTAATCGCCGGTAGTTCTAGTGTTAGAATTAGTAGTTGTCGATAAGAAAAAAAAAAAAAAAAAAAGAAATAAAATTATTACTTTTGTTATTATTTACAGATCTCACAAGAACCATTATGCTCCTGTTCGGAAGAGTAACAGTGATGAGTACCGTTTCAATAGCATACTTGTACACGGTCGAGATATTTCCGACCGTTGTCCGAGGAACCTGTTTAGGCCTTTGCACGGTTTTCGCAAAAATCGGCAGTTTATGCACGCCGCACATATTATTATCGGTATGATTTGTATTCTGGCAACCATTGTTCTCGCGATTAATCTAACGGAACGTACAGAATCGCTGTACGAAAGATTAAATCCGACTTGACTTGAATTTCCGCTTTCTTTTGAAAACTTTGATATTTTATGAGAAGGATATCGAGAATATTACAAGGTATAAAATTACAAATGTAATTTCTGTTTTTAGGGAGAATATTTTCCTGTCAGTATTCCATTAATAATTATTGGAATGCTGTGCTTAGTGTCTGGAGCGCTTGCTTTAATTTNGGATATCGAGAATATTACAAGGTATAAAATTACAAATGTAATTTCTTTTTTCAGGGAGAATATTTTCCTGTCAGTATTCCATTAATAATTATTGGAATGCTGTGCTTAGTGTCTGGAGCGCTTGCTTTAATTCTACCAGAAACTTTGAATAAAGTTTTGCCCGATACAACGGAGGATTCTGAATTGATGGTCGTAAAGAGAAGAGAAAAGAAAAATAACGAGAATTTGAACAACGAGAACGCAACAACCAACGAGGATACTTCGGAAAGGGAAATACTCAGAACGAAATTATTTTCGGAGGATTGGGTGGACGCAGGGAATGGTATATTAGTGAATTTCGCGGAGAATAAAAATTCCGAGTGAAATACTTGGAATTTTGTGTAGGAGAAGTTGATACTAAATTTTGAAAAAGGAGCGCTTATACCGATTAATCATGATCAACAGTTCGATGACCGATATAATTGTTGATATGTTCTGAACAGATACCATCTTGTATTATTTACTGCGATGATTTATTTTTTACGACAATTTTTAACAGACCATTTGAAATACGAACATCTGACTAAATAACTTTAATGGTTTTGTGATTTCTACGTGCAAGTCATATCTTAAAACGTGATGATTTAATTTATAATTCTAGGATACATCTTATTAATCACTATTCGTATAAATTATACGCGTATAATAAAATACTTTTTACGAACTTATAGAGATTTTTTAAAAATATGTATCATTATGTATTATATTCATCATATACACGTATGTATTAGAATATTATAATAGTTTAATCCGATAAATATTTATTATTTGTTACACTTAACGTATTAAATATTAGAAAAATTATAATAATACAATCAGTTATCACTGCCTGTTAAAATAAATTTAAGTCACGTTTAGAAGTTAAAACAATTAATTGCGAGTGATAAAAATTTCGAAATATTTGCATTTTAGAGGCTCAAATAATGACGCGTTACTTTCTTAGCATTTTTTAGATATAGTATTCATACATTTTTTATTTCTAATATTAAATAAATATGTTTGTATATAAAATTTAAAAAAATTAGTTTGCGAAAATAACTTTCTACATAATTAAAATAAAAAAAGAATTATTATAATTTTGAATTAATAATTGTATATATAAGTTTAATAGGTGCCAAAGTTCGCATTTACAATATTTTAATTATAAGGGTTAAGTACTGTAAAAATTAGTTTTATCCTGTCGTAAATACATACTTTAACTGTTGTCTCTTAGCAAATAAAACATTTTTTTTTCATAAAATTTTGTTTAAACCATTTACAAGAAATAAAGAAAAATCAAATTTGAAATTTTATACTTAGCGAATTAAATTTTAACTTCAGTGGTTGTATTGTATATAATTCCTAAACTCACCATACTAACAATAATAACAAAACGTCTGATTTTTTACACATTCCCTACTTCAGAACATTGGACACCAAGTCCCATAAAAAATTAGGTCTATCCTGTATCTCGTGAGTGGTAACTGATAGAGGAAAAGTGAGAGAAATATAATCACAGATATATTGCGAACATAGAAAAGTACTTTATTTGTGACTTATCACAGCCAAAAAAAAACACAATTAAAACAATTCTGACGAGGAACTATAGTCATAAACAATATTATGCAATGTCATCTTAGTATTGTAGTTTTTATGGACCCATTTAATAATGAGTCTGTCATATATTACTCAAGGAACTTTTGGTTGTACAATACCATTGTTTTGAGGATTTGCATGTTGTGTTTGCTCCGCCGCAGTCTGTAACAGTCTTGTTCTACGTCTGGTATAATGTTGCCATAATAAAATTTGTTGATCATCTATAAACTTTGTACACTGAGAGTTCACTACTTCCCTTCTAAAATGTTCATATTGTAATAAATCTAAGAAATACAAGCACATAGGGTACTTCAAATACTTTGCGTATTCTGGTTCCTTCCAATATAATAGATACTTAAGATAATTTATAAATGTTGAGTCCTTAAAGTATCCACGTTGTGCTAAAACTGAAATAATACTTATTAGTACTTTTATAATAAGGTATGAAGTATTTTACGATTATTATTCGACTTACAATTTAAATAGTTTGGATTTGCAAGACACTGCACAAATTCTAATTCAACTTGGAATCGTAAGCGTTGTTGATCGTCTGTTTCTGAACCCCCTAAAAAAAAATCAAATAACACATTTAATAAAGAATAATAACATACATTATATAAATCATAATTTTAATGAATTATCGCATAACATCTGATGCATTAATTTATAACAAACTTAGATTCATTTTTATGTTAGTATTGTATCCAATAATCTAACCTAAAACTTATTAAGGAACAAATAATGTAGAAACATTATCTTGTAAAGTATTTAACTTTAAAATAATATTTATTCCTCGATAAGTCTTAAAAGAAATTATATTAACGAATATGTCTAACACATTTTTCTATTTATTTAATATGCATAAACAACGTAAAAAGCGCGCAAGCAACGTAGAATGCAAACAAAAGAATACGATGAAGAATTTAAAGCATAAATAAATGTATAAAAATATAAATTAAAAAGATGAAACTAATATTGCTTCGATTTAATCAACACAACAATTATCGTTAGAAATCATTTGTTAATCGTTAGAAATATAAACGTAAACGTTCAACGAAGAAATAATAATAACGCAAAAATTGTTATACAAATGTGAAAATTTTACAAGTACTAAGAATCACAAGAATTCCATAAGACATACCGTTCATTCCAATGAAAGATGGTTTTCTGCCTTTCATGAGACCCGGAGGATCATCCAAACGGTTCATAGTACATTAATGCGTTACAGTCGATTCTTTTCAACCACGGTGGTTATGAAAATGTTTCCTTATTTTATGATAAAATAGATAAATATTTAAAACGATTCGTAACTGTTATACAGTTTTCTGCAGAAATTTCTCTACAGTTTTTCACGATTATTAAGATTTTTGTATACATATCGAATCTCATGACGTAGATGAGTTGTGACCATACACGTTGTAGCGATATAAGCGCCATCGTTTTCCGTGATCGTTTGGGAAACGACAAGATGCGCATTTGGTTGCGGGAAATCTAAAATTTTCATGGGAAAAAATTATTAAGTGTATTTTATTTTTTCTCGCATATATCATTTTATTTCAGTGATTTACGTTATACCGTGAATATTATATTAATATACAGGTATAGTTTTATATTTATGGTTTGTGACAATAAGTTACAAAAAGCAACATGTATCAATTATTGTCAAACGATTTAATTTTTTTCAAACCCTTTTTATCTTTCAGAATCTTTGCTTTTTTATATTAAAGCGAGAAGAATATAATTGTCTAGTCTTTGTTACTTAGGAATTTGAACTAATTACATTTGCTGTTACATAATTTAACAGCAGACTAATTTTAATTATGTAATATAAACCATATTTCAATTAAATATATAATATACAATTATTTAATTAGTAAAACCCCTCGAATCATGTTTTAATTGCGTTTAAATCCATTGAAATTTTCATTTTATAATTGCAACGTCGAACATAACAAAGTAATGCATAAAGAGCTTCAAGTTATTTGTAAAAGTAAATTACCAGAACTGTTATCATAAACGTATTAAGCATTTTTGTTACACGGTATATCTTTAATTTTCAACGTGTGTCACAACGGATAGCTCGAATTGAAGAAAATTGGAGCAAGTTTCGTTATTGTCGCATATTAGGCGTGCGTGTTGTTATCTAACGGTGTTAATAATTATTTCTTAAGTCCCAGTAATAAGTAACAGTACAAATTTACGAGCACAACACTTTTTACTTTTGTCTGCTTCATTTTATGCAAGATATTCCGTAACATGTGGCACCTATTTCAGGAATTGAATTTCCGTGAAAACTGTTTCCATAAAAGTTTCTACTCTATTATAAATAGTTCACGGAATAGTAAAATTAAAAAGAAAAGCACGAAAAATGAAAAGAATACTTTTTGGTTATAACTTTGCAAGGAACGAAGACGGATCAAAAGCGAATACGACTTCTTTCAATCAAGGATGACTTGCCAATTTTGTTTCGTTGGTTTCCGTCCGGTATACTCTATACGATAACTATGTTTTGCCTAANTTGCTTTTTTATATTAAAGCGAGAAGAATATAATTGTCTAGTCTTTGTTACTTAGGAATTTGAACTAATTACATTTGCTGTTACATAATTTAACAGCAGACTAATTTTAATTATGTAATATAAACCATATTTCAATTAAATATATAATATACAATTATTTAATTAGTAAAACCCCTCGAATCATGTTTTAATTGCGTTTAAATCCATTGAAATTTTCATTTTATAATTGCAACGTCGAACATAACAAAGTAATGCATAAAGAGCTTCAAGTTATTTGTAAAAGTAAATTACCAGAACTGTTATCATAAACTTATTAAGCATTTTTGTTACACGGTATATCTTTAATTTTCAACGTGTGTCACAACGGATAGCTCGAATTGAAGAAAATTGGAGCAAGTTTCGTTATTGTCGCATATTAGGCGTGCGTGTTGTTATCTAACGGTGTTAATAATTATTTCTTAAGTCCCAGTAATAAGTAACAGTACAAATTTACGAGCACAACACTTTTTACTTTTGTCTGCTTCATTTTATGCAAGATATTCCGTAACATGTGGCACCTATTTCAGGAATTGAATTTCCGTGAAAACTGTTTCCATAAAAGTTTCTACTCTATTATAAATAGTTCACGGAATAGTAAAATTAAAAAGAAAAGCACGAAAAATGAAAAGAATACTTTTTGGTTATAACTTTGCAAGGAACGAAGACGGATCAAAAGCGAATACGACTTCTTTCAATCAAGGATGACTTGCCAATTTTGTTTCGTTGGTTTCCGTCCGGTATACTCTATACGATAACTATGTTTTGCCTAACAATTTACTCAATTATCCATTCCCATAATAATTTTAGGTACCGAACGACGGCAACGATTCTACGAATATTCGTCCAAAACGTTTCGCACATACTTTTCCTATTTTACGTAATTCATCTACTCTAACTACGTCCTTACAACTGACCCTATTTTCTCTAATATATTATTTAAGTATATCGTCCAATCACCTCAGACGCTCTATCAAATGTATTATTTAAACGTACTGCTTTTTTATTTTACTCCATTTACGAAACTCCTCAACTACTCCAGTTACTATTGCAAGTGTTACATCATACAGTTCCAATAACTTTATTTCACTGATTATTAACAAGTTTCTAATCGCAATTTTCTAATCGCACGATAACACACGTTCCACGCATGTTTCTCCAAATGTCTGATTTTTCCTTTCTGTTCTATTATCTTAAACAGTTACAATCCACTTTACCTAACAGCATACCTAATCATCCAATACCCCAATTATCCCGAACATCGTACAGCTCCAAGAATTCCACGCGTGCCTCTCGAAAGCATCGCGCGTCCAGAACGTCCGCGTTCAAAGCGGAACAACGGAGAACTAGATCAGAAAATGATTAAATTAGAAAGCGTCGCGATTCCTTCGCGGTAGCGGTGAATGCCTCTTCCATTCCGGCGGATGCTTTCATAATTCCCACCCGCCGGTGTTCCTTCGTGCAAATTAATTAAACGTTATACGTAGCGTCTCGACGCGGTATCGATGAATCGAGGCGTGAGGTCTCCAGCTTGGTCGGGCCACTTTGGCTCGTGCTGTTTCGCGATTCCATATACCGTGCACGGATGAAACGATCGAGAACGGTTTAATGTATGCCTTGCCGGTTACCGCAATTACTCTGTTCTTCCGCAACCATACAGACCAACGGAGAAAAAAGAAGAAAAAAAAAAAAAAAAAAAAAAAAA
>SMSQ01004246.1:0-23325 GCA_019453375.1 Ctenoplectra terminalis | reverse complement strand
AAAAAAAAAAAAAAAAAAAAAAAAAAAAAAAAAAAAAAAAAAAAGAAGCGCGCCACTCTTGAATCGGAAACGCACACGTTCTCCTCGCCTGGTCTGACGAAGAACCGCGTCGGTGGTGTTTCCTCCTAACGTTGCACGCATACCAGCTCGGGTCTGATTAATTTACGATATGAATTAAAAATCAAGGCGTTCGGTGTTTCTTTCAGTCTTCGTCGAGACTCGAGACCGGTAGGTGTTGTTTTTTCGGTTTGATCGGTGTCGATGCTCACGAGGTCGACACGACTTCCGTGTCCGATCGTTTGACGATACCATCGATGTATATTGGTAGTAGTATCAACTGGAGCGTTTCAGTGACCAAAGCTTGAAAGTCTTTAACGATTCAAGGATACGAGGACGAGTCGTTGTAACGCGACAAAAACTGTTGTGCACCTTGGACGAGAATTGTTGTTTGATTAGTTTGTTCACAGTGCCAGTTGTTTTGCAACGTGAAGCAACTATGGCTGGCAAGAAGATGCTACCTTTGCCGTATCCTTTCTCGCTGGAGGAGGAATTGAAGAAGAACCCGGAGGTAAAGATGTCGGACATCGAGATGCTGAGGGAATGGTGCGAGAAGCAACAGCATCTGCCGAAACTCTCCGATCTGCATCTGATTATGTTCCTGCATAGCAATTATTACAGCATGGAAGCGGCGAAGAACACGGTGGAGAATTTTTTCACCATCAGATCCCATGTTCCGGAATTCTTCGCTAATAGGGATCCTTTGGGCTCGAAGGAACTTCGTCAGGCATTCAATGTTGCGTAAGTATACCGTTTCTCTCATTTGTTCGTAATCTTGTAATTTTGTGTGCTGTATTATTTTGTATTATCGTTATTATTAATAAATATACAAGATTGAGAATGATTTCGTTCGTTATTAGAATAAAAATAAATCCGTGCGTACAAATTGTTAAGGTCTTGTCGCTAATATGCTTCCATGTATATAAATCTAGATATGATATGAGATAGATAGATATAAATCTTTGACAAATGAGTATGTAATTGTTGGATAATCAGCAATTTAAATGTCGCATAAAAGCGAGCATATGATAAATCGATTCCGCGGAAATTAATTTGTCTTCCTGTAATGTAGATTCTCTACTGAATTGCCTGGCGTCTCGAAGCAAGGTCAGAAGATACTCTTCGCAAAGTTAATAGACACCGATTCCTCCCATTATTCCTTCGAAGATAGTTGCAAGTACTTCTTTATGGCGTCCGATTTAATTGGCCTTAAAAATGGCACATGCGAGGGATACATTTTCATCGGAGATTCAGCTAACGTGTCTTTTGGCCACGTTGGGCGAATTAGTCCTATGGGGATGAAGAAGTTGGTGATGTACGTTCAGGAAGGAATACCTGTTCGTTTAAAGGGGATACATTTTATTAATACTCCACCGGTGATGGACGTAATAATGAATATGGCGAAGCCGTTCATGAAAAAGGAACTTTGGAACATGGTGAGATATTCTTTAATAAGATTTATAATATACATAAAATTATTTAACGAGAAAAATATGTTCCTTGTGTTTATTTCATTAAATTATTTAAATTGTCTGTTTTTTATATTTGCATACTTTCTGTAGATTAGAGTTTGAAAAAAATTGTTCGTAAAATACGAAAAAGTGATAAATATAACAAACAAACACATCGCACGAATGAGATTGTAACTTCATTATTGGAATTAACGAAAAAAACTTGAGAAATTATTCAATTGAATAAATTAAGAAACTGTGTAGCTGAATAATTAAACATTAATAGATGTAAATAACGTTATACAATGATTACTTAACGGAAATTATTGCGATTTAACGTAGATATTTAAAGTGTATATTTAACAATTATTTATTGAGTAATCGACACAATCTTCTTAAAGTTGCGAGCATCAATTTCTAGTTTTATTGTTTCCACTTGTCGATTACGAGAGCAATGACGTATCGTTTGTAATTTATGAATCATACATGTCTTTCTCGACGTTCTCTTACGTAAAAAAGTAATTACTTTATGTTAGACTTTGCGTAAAATGATAATTTTCCGGTCTGTAGAGCAACAACGGTGATACTTGTCGATGCCAAAAGCGTCCAGCAATTTGTTACGAAGTACTGTCTTTACTTCACATGTGAAACGATGTCCTAACTATTTTCAGCCCTTTAAAAGCTAGATTTTTATTCAAAAATTAATTTTACAAGAAGCATCTAAAAATAAATTAATAATGCATCGTAAAAAGTAGTCAAACAATAAAATAAAACCAAACATCTACAAAAGCCAAACAAGTTAAAAAACACGATCAATAAATAATAATATTAACATTTAAATTCCAGGAATAAACGTTCATTTATATTCTATCAATTCCTGTTTTTCAGATACATTTGCATTCATCGCTAAAGACATTGGAGGAGTTCATCTCTCTCGATCTTCTACCGAACGAAATCGGTGGAAAAGCTGGATCGATAAGAGAAACACACGAAGAGCAAATAAAAGAAATCGACAGTAAACGAGAATGGTTTATCGAAGAGGAGAAATTGTCTTCGGTGGATGAGTCATTGCGTATCGGAAAAAGTAAGACTGCGAACGACCTGTTTGGTGTCGAGGGCACTTTCAAGAAGCTCGAAATAGATTAAGAAGACTATCAAAATTATTCTTTATTCGCCGAACAATTTGTTTTTTCTCTGTGTGCAATTTTGAGAAAACTTTTTGTTCATATCTGTTTTGTAAGAATAGTAATAAAAATTTATACTTATATACGTTACTTTTGTTTAATTGTCTAGCAAATAAAACATTGTTTCTTAGAAGATTCCTTATGTTTAAAGAAATCTAGACATATTATTGTTAATTTCTGTTTTATAATTAGTATTAGATGCGTGCGTTTGATCGTTCCATGTATTGTTATCGATTACACTGAAATAGAGCAATCGTAAAAGTATGTTAGCAATTAAGTGTAATTCTGCAGCGTGTTTTAATTCCTTGATTAATTATACTGTTACGTACTAATTACTCTACCTCAATATTTCAAGCTTTACGAAATTACTTTATTAAACTGGATAATTTGTTATTCAGTAGTTTTTTTAAATCATCGTTTTGCACTTTTTATGAAACCGTTTTATATCATCGCATGAAAACTTCTCAAATATATAGTATGTATTGTTAATGTCAGTTTTTATTTTAATTTGTAGAATTAAAAATATCACAAAAGAGTATTTAATAAAAAAACGGTATTAATTATATTCATATTTTCTGTAAAATGTTAAGCTAACATAAATTTCGTTCGTTTAAAATAAATGTTCGAATAGCAGAGTTACTGATAGTTAAATATCTTGTTAGCAGTAGTTTCAAGTTTAGTAGTAAATTTTGATATTTACCTGATAAATGAATTACTACGAAATATTCACTTACACGGATTTAATTATGCAACTAATTTATCGATGTTACGAATCTCTCTCGATAAGAATATCTCTACGACTCTGCTGAAACGTTCAAAGGATCTACTTCGCGATGCAACACGCATGTGCATCGTCTTAAAGTCCAATCTCGGTATTTGTAAGCTAATCATTTTATTTAATTACTAGTTTATTTTTACGGTGTCATAGGACATATTTTCCTTCGTCACGATGCGTATTATTTTTACCTGGTATATTATATCTGGAAAATTTTTATTTCAGAATAAAAAGAAACAAATTTTTATTAATCATACTTATTTTAAGTTATTTAATTTATCATTTAGACAATTATTTTGATATATCCTGTAAATTACTAGCAAATTTTTAGCAAAATTAGAAATTTTTCACTGCAATACTTTTACTATTGATAAATAATATTCATTTATGTTCCTGATTTATATAATTCTATCTATCTTTTGATATTCTATGTAAAATAATTAAAAAAACAATTTTTTATGAAGCATGAATAATTTTTAGAACTTCTTTGATTTAAAATAAAAATAAAAATTGAACCGCAAGATGTAATAAATGATAAGACCAACTCAATGCGTGGAAGATTATTTTGTATAAATAAATAAGGTTAATAACATTAAATCTGTGTGATAATTGGTATAAGATATTAAACAATTACTATTCGGTGATAATAATTTAACACTCTAAACATAAAAAAATGTTGCAAAATTTATTATCCGCATTATCATTCCCAATAAGTGTATTCACACTTCTACACAATTTTATTCCGCAGTATGCGTGATTAAATATATTAACATATTTGTTCTTATACATTTTTTTAATACTGTCGTATAATTTTCATGTCATTTCGAGATATATAATTTGGCACTTACAAGTCTGACGACCTCGACTGTCACGCTATGTGTGATTACACGGTATTAACTCATTCCATCGCGTTTTAAGTGCTCGATTGTACTCAAATGTCTATGGAAGTCAGTACTATTCAAGCAACCGAAGCAATCTTCACGAAATCATTTTCTCTGGATAGTGCAGTGCTTTATTTTCCACGTATGTTTCGTTTAAGTTGCTCGTAAAACGCGAGTATAACGTTCATCGAAAGTTGTTAAACTTACAAGGATGAAAAAATTAATATTATGAATTTATGAATTTATTTTTACAGAAGAAATCAAATATTGTAATTTTATATTGAATTAAAAGTGATTTTGTAAACTTTGTTAAAGGAAGTCGACGATGGCTCCAGTTCAGCCAGTAAAATACGAAGATGAGCTAAAGAGGAATCCAGATTTGAAAGAGGAAGATATCCAAATGTTGAGAGAATGGTACAAGAAACAGCCTCACCTACCTCCGATAACCGATGCCGAATTGGCGTTATTTTTGCACAGTAATTATTATCGAATGGAACCGACAAAGACGACTATCGATACGTTTTTCACTGTGAGGACTCACGTTCCCGAATTTTTCTCCAACAGAGATCCTCTTGGGACGAAGGAACTGAGAAAATCTTTTCAAACAATGTAACTATTTGTATATGCAAATTATCTCTGAGCTTTATCGTTTACCATTTTTAAATTTAATCAAATCCATATAACTCATCAAGTATTTATTTATATATTCTATGAAATTATAGCAATCATCAAGGAAAATATAGGAAACAAATGTTAACGTCTAACAAGATTGATTAATGGTGATTTATAACAGAAAACATTTTACAAATCACTATTTCTTTATGAACAAAATGACTTATAAAATACTTGAAATAATAAAACTATTTATTATAATTGCATGCGTCATGTATAATAGAAAATGAATTTCGTAGCAAAGCTGTCGAACAGATACTACAAAACGTGCTTCATTTTCTCGGTCATTATTTCTAACACTCACGATTCAATCATCTTCTACTACGTATCGCTTTAATTGCCAATCGCACGCACGAAGTCTACAACTTACTTATTTCTTTTTTAGTAATTTTATTTTTAATAAATTTACTTCAAAAAATACACAACGCATCAAAGGATATTAATTTCTGCAATCGCGAAATTCGTTTCAGTACTATTCAGGTTTTGGAGAAAAAGACACCGGAAGGCTATGCGATTCTTTATGGGAGATTAATCGACAGCGATCCTTCGCATTACGTCTACAACGATGGAATGAAATACCTGAGCATGGTGGTTGATTTATGGCTTCACAAGGAAGGCACAACGCAAGGACACATAATTTTATTCGACATGAAAAACGTCGTGTTCGGTCACGCTGCTCGACTAAGTCCCATGGGGTTGAAGAAGTATCTTTATTATTTGCAAGAAGCACTGCCAGTTCGATTGAAGGGATTTCATTTTATGAACATCACCGCGGTGATGGATGTGATACTGAACATGATGAAACCGTTCATGAAGAAAGAATTATTAGACATGGTAATAGATGGTTGCCATCTTTATAACGTTGTTAAGAATTAATTTTGATATTCTGAACGCTTTTTTTTTCGTTCTCGAGTCTTTTTACTAATCAATTATTTAAAGATATCGTTTTAAAAAAATTTGAACCATACGAATGTGAAAGGTAATAGAACTTCCTGTAATTATATAATCAAATTTTTATGTAAACGAATGATTAATTTTTTAAGTTCCTTATACTAGGTTGTTCCGAAAGTTTTAAGACTTATCTGTTAAACGAGAAATGCAGGAAGGTGATAAATCAAAATGGATCCTACATAAAATAATAATATATTGTAAAACAAAAATGTTATGCATCCAATAGTTATTAATACAACGAACGAAACTTTTGGGACAATCTAATATTAAAATTTGTATTAAGTCTATTGATTTTTTGAATTATGTATCCTTAATTTCAGCATTTCAAGTTTTATTATTATACAAAGACTCGTTAAACAATAATTGTGAAACTTCGGGTCCCCTCTTCTTGTTAGAAAACGACCAAAATTTACTGCAATTTCCTAACATCTTTTATTTCTTAAGAATTGTTTATTTTATTAAAAATTGTTTATTTTATTACGAAGTATTGTATCATGAAATATGTTAATAACCTGTTTCAGCTCCACACGCACACAACTTTGGACACATTGTCAAAGTTCTTCCCCACAGATATACTGCCAAACGAAGCCGGTGGAAAAGCTGGTGCTATAATTCCACTTCACGAAAAATCATTGAAGGTGCTCGAGGACAATCGCGATTGGTTTTTGGAAGAGGAACGAACGAAACGCGTTAATGAGTCTCTGAGACCGGGCAAAGGAAAATCTGCGACCGATTTGTTTGGCGTTGAAGGAACATTCAAGAAACTCGAAATCGATTAAGTACAATTAGCTTTACATTAAACGGTTGAAAATTTACCAATTTTGTCAAAGTTCATCGAATTGATCCGTTATAGAAATTATAGAGATAATTTGTGAATAAATTGTATAAGTTCTAATTCTGCATTTTATTTCCAAAGTAACCACGTTATTTTTCCAATCGCCTCATCTTTGGAATTTTTTATACAGTTCATTGAAACTATTGCAAAAGGTAGGCTATGTAAAATATAGTGAAAGCTGACTGTTAAAATTAATTGCTTATTGCTTTTAGCACACTTTCAATAAAATGCATAAACGTTTGTATTAAATTATAACCAATTTGCGTTTGCTAATTATCGGTTAACACGAAGACATTATATTTTTATAAAAATAGCATACCATACGGGTTTTTGTATTAAGTTTTTTTGAGAAACGTACTTCATGCTTTCTCCTTTAGATAATAGTTCTTAAAGAGTTGTTTAAATACTGTTTGACGAAAAATAAATATACATAGAATTTGAGAATTTTATTCTGGATGGTGTTTGGTATTATGATAATAAAATTTAAGGAAGATCTATATTTTTAAATAAAATATACTTTTAATTGAATACTAAATAAATCATCGTGACTTATTAATATATTATTATTTACTTACATGGAGCTATTTCACGCGTTGCATTGCACTAGAAAAACGCCACTTTCCATTTTAATTGTGTTACCACGAAGGAATGCTTATTACCTTCGAAGAAGCGCCAATGTTAAAACAGGCTTAACACGTATTGCCTCCACCTTTTCGTCAGTTTCTTATATTACTTTCACTAACAGACTGTCCTCTCAGTTTATGCCGATTCAAGCGAACGAAGGTGTCGACGCACGATCGTGAAAATGAAGAATCTAATGGTAAGTGTATCAACTCTATGAAATCTAATAAATCTTATTACGTCATTTTTTTTCAAATATTTTAATGCATTTATAAAAAGATTAATTTTCCCAATGCTCGAAATGGAAAGTAGTTTTAATCAGTTATATTATTAGTTAATTTGAATATATTTGAGCTAATTTTTACAATTCTCCGAGGTATTTGACGCGTTGAACTTTAAAATGAATGAAAAATATAGAAACGTATTGGTACATCAAAATTATTATACTATTTTTACGAAAACAAGATCTGTTTTTCCATAGAGTTATTACATCGAATGATGCGATCAGAAGATTCCGTAATCAGTTTGGAATTTAACTGGTACGCAGGTCTCATCCTTTGATATATACGATTATGTCAGAATTTTAATTAACGCGTTATCTTTAATATTTAAATTTCTATTCTTCTCTATTAAATTATACTTAAATCGGATGAGTTAATCCTACTGTTAGCAACCGGGTACCCGAATACCTGGTCCTATATTTCTTGTAAGAATCTCTTTCACGTTCCGGTAAAAATATCGCAGAACCCCTCTAGATCTTCATTTTTTAAATATTTTTACGTCGATATAAAATTACGTTGGAAGATTATGTTTCGAGTACTCGATCACTCCGGTTACCAAAGAAGCGTAAAAATTTCAGTCGACAACGCAAGGGTTAAAGAAAGTGGACCTACAGAAGAAGGATCACGATTAATTTTACCTTATAATTTTCTTAATGTTAAAGTTAAAATTGATGTTTCAATGTGAAAAGATGCTTTCGTTAACTAGGAATTAATTTTCTCTCTTTATACGAAAAATTTTAGTAACAATCATTTTCCAATTTGGTAAATTTATATCAGACTATGATGCTCTTCCTCCATTAAGGAACGTATTATTGATTTGTACAAAAGTCGCGCCAACAAACTTGTATCGCTTTTAAATAAGCATCTTAAAATGAGTCGGCCACGACAGCTAATTGGACCACGATATTTTCGAATCAGATTGCTATCGTTCTGATTAGCCCCTGCCTGGGTGACGTATCGCATATTTTGTCAGAATATTCGACGACGACCACGACCACTCCACCACCGCCACCCAAACCTTACAGTTTTCAATATCAAGCAGGACGATTTCCTGGAAACGTGGATCGTGTTCATCAAGAAACTGGAGATGGTGCTGGACATGTTCAAGGTAATTACTGAATTAATGAAGCGCACTATAGGAGCGATATCAATTTGAGATGAATCTGTTAAGAATTTTAGAAAATATCAAGTTTTCACGCTTAAAGTGCTGAATTGAAAAATGTTTCAAATAACTTAAATTCCTATAAGTGAAATTCTTTTAATATCAATTTGCACACTCAAACTGGAAAGTTGATACAATAAATATGCATTACTTGTATTCTTTAAAAGAAGAACATTTATTTTTTTTTATAAGAAATAACTGAATTAAAAGATTAATTTAAGACACTTGTTCCTTTAATATCTATGTTCTAGGTTCTTACTCCTTCCTCGACCCAAAGCACAAAATACGAACAGTACAATACGCAGCCGATGAAACTGGATTTCATGCATCCTTAATAAATTACGAGGACGCAACTGCCCAACCTATCGATTCTGAAGCTGTTAGGCTTGCTAAGGAAAAACATTTCCGACTTTATCAGAAGATCGCCGAAGCGAATACTCATGGCGTTCCGGTAAATCTTCCACGGGTAATAGACGTTCAACTGTTTCTACATTTGCAGTATCTATTACTATTTAACATTACTATTAATGCTTGAATTATGGTAACGAACCGGAGGAGAATAACGTGTCCGATATTTCTAAGTTTCGAGATCAATTTCACGATGGACGATAAAAATCTTATTGCTCGTGTCTTTAAGGAATTTAATCGTATTTCTTATGCGACTGTGCGACTTCCAGCTTTTTCTATTCAAAATTATTGCACCCGTATAATAAATGATTATTAATTGGCTGTGGCAATAGTTTCAGTATGGTGATTCTATCTTTTTAATTAGATATTTATGTGTAACTTTTGAGCGGCCGGTTCTTAATCGAGACATTATTCTCTTTCTCCCAGATACATTTCGTTTAACATTAGAACTACCAATGATTGAAGCATATTTATTTGTATTAAAGAAATCCGAACGAAAGAAATGCGAAAGAATATATAATGAGAGGAAGATAAATGTTTATCAATATTTTAAATGAAAAACTACGAAAAACTTCCAAAAACACACCACAGTAAATAAAATTTCTACGAAGAATTACGGATTGGTAATTTTTACCATTTTGGTAGTTCTAGTGTTAACGTCTTGTCAACTAATAGCTAACCAAATAAATAAAATTAGTTTACAATAACTCGATGGTGTTATCTGGGATGCAATTTGTTGGAATATATATTTTGTTAACCCATTCGCTGCCAAGCCTAAATTATACGAAGTCATTCCCATTGCCATTTATATTTTGAGTATTATTGTTTACCAAAGCTCTGTTATCTCTTGGTAAGAGCACATATATTATCATACATAATCATTTGCAAGCATAAAACCAAAGACGAGTATACTCGTCTTGGCAATGCATGACACCCTGCCAAAGACGAGTATACTCGTCCTTGGCAGCGAATGGGTTAAACGTATATAATCTTTAGGTTTGAAGACCAGAACTATTTACATTACGCTCGTTGTTTGTTTGTAACCGGGAGGCGAGAACGGTGTTGTCCTTTCTTTTTTCCTGTACGAACCGCCGTACTATCAAGCCGTACATATGCACGTGCTGTGTAAATATTCAAGATTAAAGTATATAGATATTTTGGAACCAATATTTCCAACACAATTCAACGACAGTCAGTCGACTTACCAGAATGTTTCTAGCGATCGTATCACAGTCTATACGCAATTTGAACAAGCATACACAAACGAGACTCAATTTTATCGCTACAGATGATTCGAAACGGTAGCTTTCACTTGACGATCGTGTGCGTTGTTTTATAGGATTCTGTGAGCGTGGGGAGAGCGAAGGACAAACATATTCAGCTTTACCAGAAGATTGCTGAGGAACACGCTGCGATTGCAGCTCAAAGAGAGGCCGAACGACTGGCTTACGAGGCCACTTCTGTTATAAACGACGTGAATCCAGACCATACGTATTGACCTTATCACGTACGATGACAAGAATGATGTTAGAAATACAATGACTTCGGGTATTGTTTCAAAGAATATGTTTTTAGATCATTTTTACGAGTTTTAACACGTTGTGCATGAATAACGGAATTTATCCTGCTTTTTTTTTCATTCTAACAGAAATATATGTTGGAGAATGGATTAAAATTTATGTAAATTGAAATGGAGAATATATTAAAGAAAAATATGATTTACTAGACACATTTTTATTAATTGAAATATTTTACTGACGGTGATTATTTGAAGAGGACTTAATTTTTGGAAATTTATACGTACCTACATTCGCCTGTTCAGGAAATTTAGGTATTCACGAAAGGAAACGTATCACAGCTGAAATTTAGCTTATCGACCGACGATACCATAAATACAAATACGCGATAAAGTTCTTGTAACAGACACTTTAAACTGTATTCAATAGAAAAAAGAAAAAAATGAAACATTTGAACGATAAATCTTTAATCTCATACCATGTTAAAATTTTTATTAAAAGCTGAAGAACAAACACTTTTTAACTTCTTCGTCTTCATTGTATACTTAAATAAATATATTTACTTCTTGCAGAAAGAAGTATGTATATTAAAACTGATTAACGGTACGTAGAATTTTAGTATTATTTTTATAATTGTTTCATGTGTGTTCAGTACATAATAAATATAA
Organism: Ctenoplectra terminalis; assembly: GCA_019453375.1. Classification (NCBI taxonomy): domain Eukaryota; kingdom Metazoa; phylum Arthropoda; class Insecta; order Hymenoptera; family Apidae; genus Ctenoplectra; species Ctenoplectra terminalis. The sequence continues at coordinate 11,862 of SMSQ01004246.1, read as the reverse complement.
ATTTTCATTGTATATCAGAGATAAAAAAAAAAAAGAAAAATAGACAGCCTTACCAATCCATAATTAATAATAATTATACAAAGTAAATTGACTTGTAAACCTAACGAATTCTCTTAATCAAGTTAAGGATGAATTATTGGCGAGAATTTCATCCGAATAAATGAACCAAACTTACAAAGTTCATCACGTGAAATCTCATTCGCAGAATCTTACACATACTCGTGCGGCTTGTACAAGTTGCAAACCATCGATGTATCAAACTCTCAGCGCGAGCCATTATTTTCAGAACTTCTTTAACGCCAGACCTCGCGAAGTTAAGTTGCACAACTTCTTCAGAAGTTAGACAGTGCATCGTGTCTCTCTTGCGGGAACTTGAGGAAGGGTTTCATGTGATACTACCACTTTAGCGGAATTCATCTGCGAACCTTGGTTCGAGACTTTCGTTGAAGCGTAGGTTGGCTTCATTTAGAAAAAAAAACTTCTTAGTTTGTCCAATAAGCTTGGAAAAATGTAAAATGTTATCGAGAATTTTTCTTTTGCTTGTTAAGAGGACCCACAACCTACTTTTCTCCTTATGGCAAAGTTCTAAACTTCGTGACTCATTTTATCTCGAACCTTGCTAGCAATTTTAATCAAATTTTTACCGAGTACTTTTCTAATAGTCTTAAATAAATTAAATATAATTTTTTAATAAACCTTTTAGAAAAAAAGAAGTTATAGGGCGTGTAGAAAGTTGTTCGCAAGTCGATGAATACTAATTTCGTTTCTTACTGTACACCACCGTCCATAAGTATCTGACCAATTGGTGGTATCGGATCGAAAAGTTTATATCAAGATTATAATGTAAATACCCCTAAGTAGAACCAGTTAAAAAGTTTATATCAAGGTTATAATGTAAATAGCCCTAAGTAGAATAAATATAAATTTATACGATCGACATATAAGCATGATCCTTATACGAGTGTAAGAAAGAAATATTATGGCAAAAATGAGATACTTTATTTCAAATATATTTTGTACATTTTAGATAAACTGAAGATGGTCAAATACTTATGGACGGTACTATAGGTATTATTTTCCAAAATCCTTCGTTCAGTGTGTTCAGTAATTTATTAAAAGCAACAAAAAAAAAGTCATTGAATATACTATTTTAGATCCCGGAAAAATGGACCAAAATTGTAAATAAAATTTACGTTTAATTGTACGTGTTCAAATAATTTTCTTTTATATAGCGTATCTATATTTTAACAAAACTGAGTTTTACTTTATCAGGATAAATCAAACGTTTGACAAATTTTATCTTAAAAATCTTCATTAGTGTTACTAGAATCCAACAGAATGTCGCGATGACAGTTATCAGGTTGAAAGGATTGGGCGTCGGTGTTTGTGTATCACGTTACATTACTCGTAGCTTGATACAACATTAATAATTTCAACCAATCGACCAGCTTGTCGACGTAGATGGGCACCGGTCTCCAAAACTATATTAGCGGTAGACACGGTATCGCTGAACAATCTGCTGAATTCGAAACACGCCGATTTCCCTTGTAATTGAGGGACGTTTCGATATTGTTATCTGCGTTTAGATTGACTGGAATGGCCAGCGTGATTTCGATGCGGTTATGCACGCGGTATCGTTCACCTGAGCAAACCATTATCAAGGTTTAAAAGGGCTGTAATTGAAAGGAACATAACGACTCGATGTCACTCGATAGCACTTTACTTCTCGTCTCCGTAAAATCAATAAAAGTGAAGTTTTCTATCGGTTACCGGCAGTTTCTTCGAGCTTAAACGAACATCCGCAGGGAAACCTCTTAGAAAGTAGCTTTCTATTCGTTAGTTGATAAAGGGACGTTTGGCTTTGAAGTCTATCTTTAAACCGGAAACGTTTAAAGGCTATATACGTGAAAGTATATTTTAGCGTTGCTTGTGTTGTGGCTATATTTGAAAACCGACTGTCGATTTTGTCGGAGAATAAAATAGAAAGAAGTAAAGTTTACCAGTGGAGAAAGTGTAACGATGTTGGACATTGTCTCTTCGGTATGTCGAATTCTTGGCTTATTTTGTTATTATTCTTTTCTGTTTTTGTATGCTCCCGTGCACAGTGCGAAACTGCAGCGTATCTAATTTTTCTCTATATTTTAATATATTTATTAATTTATTTATCTTTGGTTTTGTAATATTTAATTTTATCATCAACAATTCTATACAATTCTTTTATTTTGTATACAAAGTAATAAAAATTCATATCGTAGCACTTAGGAGAATGTTGCTACGCGCGCAAACACATTCGCGTCATAGTGAGGTGCGTACTATTAGCGTAATTAGAGACTGTCCGACGCACAGTTCCACTATTGTTTATACGCAAAACAATATTAGCGTAATTAGGTACTGTCCGTCGCACAGTTCTATTATTTATACGCAAAATAATATTTTTTCATGTTTCATTTTTTTTTTTAATACTCACCATAATTTTGATACTTTATCCAAACACGTACACTCCCGTCCGTAGGTCATTGGACACTTACAAATTTTTAACAGAATGTTTATCACGACAGAATTTTGGTAAGGTCTCAAGAAGATAGTCTGATTTAAGGTTCTCTGTAACATCAATAATTCGTAAACAGCAGGATTATTTTGTAATTATAACATAAACTTTTGCTTATTTTAGATTTGTTAAGTGATCGATGAGTTTGAAGTACACCCATAATTTCAAGCCACGAGTCGTCACTGTTCTTTAACAGATACAATTTTTCCCGTGAATTCTAACGAACCTAGTTCTTAGTTAACTAATAAAAAATTTCTCTGTTATTGGAAAATCAATTTTAATTATAATATCAAGAATGTTATAGAGGAAAACTAAATTGATGATATTTTCTAATTATGTTTAATTGGATCGTTTTGATACACGTATGTATTGTAAGATATTGAATAAAACTTTGCGGCATCAAACAGACAATGAAATTGCTAGGCCTCTTAGAACAATTTGGCAGCGTTTCAAGTTTAAGATATTACGTTTGAATTCTGTCGAGATGAAATAACTTGGAATAATATCCGGTCTTTAGGTTACCTTGGTCTTGTAGACATTTTTGTAAGCCGCCCTTGGCCTTGTTTAATCCTTTGTTCGTTTCGCTTGGAGATCGAATATCGAATATAATTGAAAGCCGTGGTACTTTCTATAAATAAACCTCGATTAATTTCACTTCTTTTAATATTCGCTGTTGCGAACAATTTTTTTTTTTATTGCTACGTTAAAATTGATCGAACGCGTCAAGGGTTGGCATGATACAGAGAAGCGGACGAGTGAAAACAATCCGTGACCGAACGATAAATCATAATTGATAATTAATCATCCCTATTGGTGAAACTTTATCATTCGTAGGATTAAAACTTCCGTTGCATAAATCATGTCGGCCATTAAAGGGTCCGCAAACACGTGCTAACTACACGGTAACTTAGCACGAACGACACCCCCTGGGATTTTATCTATGGCCGGTTGTTTAAGACGGCGGCGTGCCTGTCTTCCAATCTTATGGAGAAAGTTGGCTGGTAAATGCATTCAACCGACGATCCAAAACCGACGACACTGACCTACATTCGTGTATCGCGTTCGGCCTTTTAGGGGCTAATGGCGCTTTTAAATCCACTTAGAAGTATATTTATAATATAAGACGGCCTGGGATGAAAAAAGCGTGTAAAGCGCTCTTACTCATGGTGTCTTAACTTTAACACCTCGCTTTATTCTTGATAGAATTTTTTTTTTTTTTTCAAATAAATGCAGGGTCGGTAAGTGCATTTTATTGGATCGAGTTACAAGTAATGTCGTTGCTCGAGTTAGGTTTCGAATACCTTTTTATCGAAAGAAAAATATTCATTTATTCCCGTTGGATTATTACTAAGAACAGTGAAAATACAATATCGTTTGAAAGTAAAAATGAGCTTCGCTGTTCTATGGAATATCTTTGTATACGCAAAGATGATAGAACTGCTAGATCTGTTCTGTGAAAGTTAGAAAGTCTTGGCACTTAAAAATATAACCTAGGTATAAGTGAACGACAATTTTTCTTTTGAGTGTTCAGGTCAGTTCGTAGTAACATTTCCTCGAGTACGGACGTTTCGTTCCAAACCGTAAAATAAAGATATAGATGATAGAAATATTTTATTTCATTTGTAAGAATCCATATTTTAATAATTCGAACAAACAGTGTTCTTAATTAGATACTTTTACAATGGTCTACAAGCTTTTCAATATCTCTTTTGTAAAAATCATTCTGTATCTTGAATAGGTCCACCGGAAAGTTTTTTAACTCATTTTCATCACGACTGAAATTGCAAGGTCTGCCACTTATTATCGAACCCTACACGACCGATCACGTGTAGTTCGTCAAATCATTTATAATTTGTTCCGATTTAAATATTTGCTATTCTCTATTAATATTAACAAAGCACGAAGGATAACACAGTGGATTCTGGTTAATTGGAATTGGGAGTGGACTATTCAATAAACAAAATCTGAAGAAGGAAAAAAATAAAGCCAAAAACGGTTTATAGAGAAACGTATGTAATATTCGGTTCTGAACACAAACGTCTGTTTAAGCATGAAAACAAAGCTATCGGTAACTAATAAAATAACATTAATAAGCAATAAAAAATAAGTAAATAAGCACTTCCAATCGGTATCGCTACTTCGAAACAAACTTTACCGTATCCCCAATCGTAAATTATACGAGCGTAAACTGTTCTAATAAAACGGCGGTACGTTGCATATAAGCGAAGTGGAAACAATAGTTTTTGTTTCGGTTCTTCGGTGTTTTACCCAAACAAACCGCGGTATTTGTTTCAAATTAACCAGAATCCAATGTACATATTAATAAACATAAAATTCTTGTCGCAAATATTTTTATTCAACGGTGTGATACGACGTCACCGTCGGTGGATTATTCCGCGTTCGGTGATACAGAGAAGACATTACTCGCGGAATATTTCGGTTCGCGATGCAAACGGGTTAACGTAACACAATTTTAAATTCCTTTGAAAAAAAAGATACTCTCGTAATTGTTGCTTAATCGTGGATTATTTTTTCAAGAATTGTAAAAAAAAAAAATAACTTTTCACCTTAATATCGAATACACTGGTATCGTTGGTAGATAACCGAGAAACGATCGCGTGGGATTAATTTGGAGCGAAGAAAAATCGTGGTGCACCAGTGAACTCTACCAGGGTCGCTTATCTCGATTGTAAACCTGGTATTAACCGACCGGAACATCATGGCCAACAGTTGCAAGAAAGGGACGACGTGAAACGGCGACTCCCTATCTGCAGGGAGTCATTATCACGAGAAATATTCATAGACGGCGAGAGAAGGAAGGGGTTGGAGTAAGAGAAGTTATCGATTCGGACGAATACGAGTGGTCTAATGCTCTCAACAGTTAAAATATTGATTTGTTTCTTTTTTTAATTTGAACCATCGGTCTGACATAAATGTAGGATAGACCGATAAAATATTTAGAGTAACGAAACCAAGGGTAAAATTCAATTTTCTTTGATATCGAAACATTTTTTAATTATTTTTCTTGAAACGATACAACGAACATTATTCGCGTGAATGAGATTAGAAAAGTTGTACGAACCAACGTACGAGGTATTATCGATTTATCTCTTACTGACTGTTACGCGGAACTAATAAAATTGAAATCTTTCAGAATCGGTGCACGTTCACTGATAATTGAGCTATTATACTCGCGACAACCGCCATTTTGAGGTACCGTTTCTCGTTTTCGAATCTTTTATTTGTTCTTGATAGTTTTTCAATCAAAATACCTTTCAAGTCGTACCAAATTTTTCTCATCCCCGTTTAGAAAGTAATTTCGTAAATGTTCGAAAGCTTTCGAGCTGTTCCCCGACGAATGTTTCGGGAAACGATTAAAATTCTACGAAACACGTCTCATTTACATTTAAACGTTTACGAGCGGCCCCATCGATGGCTGAACGTTTCGGTAATTTCAGTCGTTTTCGTTTCGATTTCTTCTCATTTTCTTTGCACGCGAATTCGTCTGATTACCTCGACTTAGATGGCATAATCACCGACTGGTAAATGCTCGCGGGCAATCTGCCGCTCCAAACATAGAAGCGGTGAAAATTGGCTGATCGTAGCTTCTAATTGCTTACTGAGTTCTGATTTTAACAAAAGCGTTAATAGTTTGCTGCGTTTCAATCGCTGCTCTAGTCTTTAAACATTCTGCGAACTGTTGCAAATACCAATCATTTTTATTCTCAGCGTGTACTTGCAATGTATATAATAATCTTCGCAAAAGATTGTTATTTTATTCTTACATTGTTATTCCTATTTTTTTTTCTTACTTTTATTCTTATTTTGTTTTACGGTGTCCTAAAAAATATTACTCAGCTTTCGTCACTTTCTTTTAAATTATTCTCAAGCTATCATTCGATATAATATATGGTAAATTTTTTTTTAAGAACGCTGGTATTAAGGACGCTAATTCCCAACGTAATCGAAAATTCCTCATAATTTATAATTCCTTAAAAACGTAACTATAATAGCTTAATATTCTTCGGAAGCATTATTTTGTATGCTGCACAGGTTATTAGTGTATTCTGAGTATAAAATAAATTAGAGAACAAAAAGTTTCGTTAAGAAGATTATAAGGAAAATACAACGAGCGCTATTTGTAATTTAATTTAGACTATTAATTTTGTACAGTATATGCTGATAGCGCAATAAAATGGAAAAAAAGTTAAACGATACATACACAAAACGATTTCACGGCAATTTCAACTCTAATTCGCTGTCAATCAAAATTTTAATTACTTTCGCCGGGAAAAATAAAATAGTCGATACACATGCATCGTGATTTCATGATAATTTTCATCCGATGAACTTTATTTACGCACGCGAGAGTGCAAAATCGTTCGAACGGACGATAAATTAACCATCGAGTATAATAGCCAGTGCGTTCCACTCGATCCTATGTCATTCCGTGTTTTCGATTTCTACGACATCACGTTCGCGTTAAACTCTCGTTGCTCCACAAATCATTCGTTGTAATTAGCTTTGGATTCGGACGAGACTATCGATTTATCGCGCTGTTTTATAAATATCCGCGATTGTTGCATACATGGCAGAGTGGAAAATGAGAGAAAAAAAAAAATAGAAAAATTAGAACGCAAAAAAATGAGAAAAAGCGTAAAAAAAGAAACAAAACAAATAGTTTTACGTAAAACTTTCGATCGCAGCCGGTTACACGGGGAATGTGCGTTCGATAATTGAATCTCGATCGTCGATCGGGACGTTGGAATGGCTCAATTGGAGGAAAAGACGAGCCACGGATGGCGAAACGAAATTAGGAATCCGTGGAATGGCATTTCGGATGAATTAACAGCGAATAAAACACTTACGACTCTGTCTAGTGCAAAGAGGATACGCGATAAGAAGCTGAAGATCGAACACGGAGCGTGACACTTTCAGTATTCCTGTTCGGGGGATGTTTGCTCGGTAATTGAATTTTAAATTGTTTATCGTCGTCTATGGACACCTCGATTCGGTAGTTTTGTTTGAACGAATGAAACGAGATGTCGAATGTTTGCGCTCTGTAGTCGGATAACATTTTTGTCGTAACAATGTGCACTTTCTGTTACAAAGAGGATTAGATTTTAATCTTAGTGCTTAACACTAGAACTACCGTATCGGTCAAAATGGTTCATAACTTCACATAGAAATTTTATAAATTTACAGTGGCGCATTCTTAAGGATTTTAATTTTTTGTAAAAATTATGCGCAAAGAATTGTTACTCTTATCATAAGTATTTTTTCAAACACTTATCATTTTGATTTCTTTGGTAAAAATAATTCTATTTTAATCGTCGGTAGTTCCAATATTAATTCTCTTCGAGGAAATGAAAGCTTGTATTCGTGTTTCTATCGATTATTGCGTGATGTACTTCGCACAGTTCTATGTTCTTTGTAACGATTCGTGGTAAAGATACCAATAATAAGAACTGACAATATATTTACTCTGATATTTTAACGCATTGCAAGGTATCGTATCATGAATCATAAATTAAGTACAAAATCAACGAATCTCGTGATCGAGCTACTAGAATATATATTTATTCTAGTTAAATGTATTTGGTACATCAACGAGGAGATAGTGCAGTCTCGAGGGCGCAATCGAACGTCCTGTGCCGTTCATTTGAATACGCAATGCGTAAATGCAACGCGAGCGGTGCAAATGGAATGGGGCACTTGGAAATTTTGAAATAAAACGCTCACCGCAAAAGTATCTATTGGCTATTCGTTTCGTGGATTCAGACGAGGGGAGCGAATCGGAGATGCGGGTCAACGCGGGTTACATTTTTCACAGGATTGAGAGAAACGCGAGAATATTATCACCGTTTTGATCAAGTGGAACCGTTGAAAAATTTACCGCCATGAAATTGCTTATATTCGTATTCACGCGTGTATTATGACGCAAAAAAGGTTTTACAATATTTGTATTTAATTTTATACAAAAATTCATTTAATGAGAATTACAATTTTCAACCAGGAAAACTATATAAACAAAGTTATTTTATAAGTTACATAATTCCACGTTATTTACTATTATTATTGTTACACATATTTATTACCATACAAGTATTATACACGCAATATTCAATACAGACAAAATCCATGCGTTTAACAAGGAATTTCTCCGAAAGTAGACAATTTTGTTCTCCCCCACTGGGAAAGATCTGCATGTCTAACATTTTACATGCAAATGTTTCGTAGGACGAGCATTATCGCATCTTCCACGGAAACAGGATCAACCAGAGACAAGGAAGTGTATTTACTTGTAACGAAGGAAGCCTGCAATTACTATACACCGCACCTCAGGGAGTAATTGACCCCACCATTCTGTTTTGCATGGTTCGCGTTCCCTGAACACATCGCGAACACGATTCATCGGTGTAAATAATCTTAAATCTTAGTAAGCCGGTTTACATCGTGTAACGCTTGTTCTGTTCGCTTTGCCGAGTCTTTGGAGCACCGTGGATTTCTCGAAACGACACACGGATGCTTATTTTTCAAATTGTATGAAAATATAACAAAAGTAGAAGGGACTTTGAAGGACTTTCGATTAAGGAAGTGAAAGCTTCGATTAATCTGTATGCACTCTAAGGTGTGTAAAAATTTGTAAAATGAAAAAAAATGTAAAATTGTGTTGCGTTAGAAAAGTTTTCAATGAAAAATATATGAGAATTTCAATTTCGTATGCAAATTATTTACACAGCGATATGGTATAATTAATTTTATGTTATATTAAGGCAATTATAATAATTAATTTCACATTAAGTACATTGATATCTATATTTGTAATTTAAAATTAATATTGATAATATTAATGATAGTATTAAATACGTTTTTGTCCGTCGATATTAGCCAAAATCGAATTAAAATGATATTAAAACAGCAAGAAAAGCAAGTCAAATAGTTTCCTTGTACCACTATTAACAAAATATCCAGAAACGTCTGTTAAAAGATTGCTGAACAAATATCTTCGACCGAACCTTATATTGCGACTCAATAACTTCAAATATAATTCCTTTCATTCCACTGCCGTACCGTTGGAAGAAAGGTATCGAAGTTGTATTGAACGAAACGAGAAAGAATACCTTGTTCCATGAAATGACACCTGTCACTGTAAACAGTGTACGTGTGTTTGTATTTTAAACGCACACCGAGTCAATCGTCGAAGCTACCTTCGTACTTGTAGCTGTAATATAGGAAAACCACGATTACTAGTCGCAGTCACAGGGGAATAGTCGACTAGTTCACCATTCTATGCACCAGTACGCACTGCGTGCACCAGTAATGCACGAAGAGCTATGAATATTTACATGTTGCTATGCAGAATTGCGGTAACAAGCTGTTTCCTCTGAATTAGGACAAAGAAGGAACCGCAAGATCCGTAATCCCATCGTTTCTTAACTTTTATTTGGAGCTTTAGATAAAAAGTTGCAACTGGCACAATTGCAGTTGTTGGTTACGTTTTAGAAAAATCCGAAAAAGGGTAAATACCGATGAAAGAATTTTGTTTGCTCGAAGAGAAGAATTATAATTATACGGTTAATTACAGTTTCTCGAATTAATCTAAACAGTAATGATTACTATAATTAACGTTCTTAAAATTGCGACCGTGTTATAATAACGAAATACCATAGTGGAGTAAACTTGCCTAATATAGGGAGGGTTCCAAATATGGCGTGACGTACTTAATATCCAATTAAGAAAGTGGTGCAGTCTATCCTCGAACGTTATAATCAGTATAGTTTCGTCAATTTTCTTTATGCGTACAAAGAGAGTCGCTTGATTATCGCCATTAATATAATTAATTAATAAATATTAATATTCTCCGTACTCGTAACCCTCCCCATATCAGGAAAATTTCCGCTACAGTAATAAAGAAATAAAATAAAATTTAAGAAAATATAGACCTATAGGTATGTAACTTCTAAATTAGACTCCTTAATATTAGGACAATGGTATAATAATAAAATACAATGGTACAGTAATAAGCAAATAAAATTAAATTAAAAAAAAAAGATAGCCAAATTAGTTTTCTTAACACTGGGACAATGATACAATAATAAAATACAGTAGCACGATGATAAGCGATTAAAACAACAGAAAAAAATAGACGTGTAACTATGTAAATTCCAAGTCACACAATGTTACAAGGGGTTAATGACTAAAAAAAAAAAAACTCCTTTCTTTCCGAAACGAAAGAATCTAAATTAATTACTCGCGCGAAGAAATGAATTATTTTGTAGCAATGAATGCAGGTGCACCGGTGTGCATGTTAACAAGACAAAAGGCCAGTATTTCGCAGCAGTAGGCCACGATACCGCAGTCGCGTTGGGATTATCGCACGACTGCTCGGATTTTCGCCTTCGTCGCGGTTGCCAACGATTATTTCGCTAATATTCACAGGGCAAAGAAATCCACCGTTACAGGCCATTGCGTCGTTCGCGCATTTAGGTCGTTGGCGTTTTACCGCTGCGGTAATCGAAGCTTCGTCGCGACGCTCTTTGGCTAATAACGGATGAACGGTAAGCCATTTTTCACCGATGCAAATTACGCGATCGTCGGACAAATTTCTGGGAAAATATCGTTGTTAAATTTTGTTCACGAAGAATGATATCGATGGAAGGAAATTACCGTATTTCACTTTTCGATAAAAGTACATCAAATTATTGACGTGTAATAAGATATAAATATTCAAATGTAATCATTCAAAATGTAAATTTATCTGATTGGTGAGGTGTCGTCGATAAATTCAGGGATTCGTTTGCTAATTTGATCGGATACGGATGTTCTTTGGCCGTTGAAAACATTTTGTTGCAATTATACACGCTCGTAAAGGTTAGTTAAAAAAGAATCGGTCTTTCAAACTACATCACAATGGAAGTTTAATGAAACGGTTTTACCCGACCGTAAGATTTTTCTAGAAATCACGGAAAAGTGTATTGAAACTTCAGAATGTTGTAAACGATCAAAACCTGCGAGGAATCGAGTTAAAAATGTGTTTATTGAAATTATATTTCGTAATAGCTGTTGGGAAGCTTTCTTTTGTGCAGCGTTTGTTTCACGAAGTGTTAAAGCAAAAAAATATGCATTCATTAGGAAACAAATTATACGATATTTCTTTTATACACTGGCTGCTGTGAAAAATGGAAAAATTTTTCGTTTCTCGTTTCACGCATTTATCTCTCCTCTTTGCTAGAACATTTTTGAAACTCGTTTCTCAAAATCCAATTAAAAGCTTCCGTTCCTATAACAGTATAATGCGAGTACCACCATGT
>SMSQ01004206.1:17417-40542 GCA_019453375.1 Ctenoplectra terminalis | reverse complement strand
TACCTTTCGTACGCGTCGGTAATTTACCTTCCTACGCGTGCGCGGGATTCGTACATTCGCGCCGTGCGACATCTACGTGGTTTTCCATACGTTTGTTCCTACTTTCCTCTATCTGATACCAGCAGGAGTAGCAATGATCCACGATTTTACATTTTCTTAAAAAAATATACGTGTTTCGAGTTTAAAGATTCGATCGACTCGAACGGACTCGAACCGACGCACCGTCGAATCTTCGCACCGTGATTCTTGTATGTTCCGATCCTCGATATCTTTCCGTTTGCCGCGAGTGTCGTACGAATTGAGAACCGTTGTCCGCGAGTCTTATTTTCTTTTATTTCCAGATACATGCTTCGTGAATCTTTAAGTATCGAAAAATTTAAGTATCCGAGTGTCTAGTTTTGAATCGACCTAGGATTGAAACGGCCCATGTGAAGTATCAGACCGGTTGGATTGTGCCGTACGAGATAGAGAAACGGTTGATCCAATTTCAATCTCGGTTTGTCTTCCCCTCTTTTCGCGTTCCTCCTTGTTCTCTCCTTCCCTGATATTGTTCCGTCCTTCCACCTTGATTCCTCGTCGTGTCCAGAGTTTCGCCAAGAGGGACTCGCTGGATAAGTTTCCACGTGATGTCGTCCGTTCCCGATGTTTTCGTCGCCGCACGTACTGAATAAATTCATCTGAATGGTGCGTTAAGTGTGTTTCGCTCCGTCGTCTGTGTTTCGCGTACGTAGCTGTGTTTCCGATCGGGAGTAAACCTTACCTGTAACACGTCCGATAGGAACAGACGATTTCCGATTCCGTTGATTCCTTTGAAATCGGCGTCGCTCGAGAACAACCGATCCAGGCCCATTCTTTTCAACGCGGCGGTAGCGTTCACCACTGATCGATGACTGAATTTCGGTATTTGCACTTCCAGATTCGTTCTAGGTATCAGAACCTTCAGAAGTTTTTCCCAACTACCGTCCTCGAAGGCTCCCTCCTTCGCGAGCCTCTGTTCCAGACGGTCCAACGTGTCGCCCGGTGCGGCGTGACCCTGTTGACCCGGTAGGATGAATATCGTCGAGATCACCTTTTCGATACCCCCTAGCGCTATTCCGGTGGCGTCTAAACTCGGTTCGTAACCGGCCAGTACGTTCGATCGCCAAACCGTCGCTGGAACGGGGATTAATTTTCTCGATCTGTGAGCCGATGAAATCGCGAAGTATAATTCCCCGTCTCGACCCGTTGCGCTTGCCCCGCTTGTGTTGCAATCTGTTTGAAATACGTTCGCGGAGATCGCGGCGAGCGGTGATCTCAACGGAACTGCGTTGCTCTTCGCGAAATCTTTTATTCTCCCACCGGTTTGTTTTCTGATCAAAAGGTTCGTCCGTCGACGCGCGAGATCGCTGATGGTAGCGAAGTTCACTTCGGCCACTAATCCTTCGTAAAACTGTTGCGCCTGTTCTTTGTAGAACGGCAATAACTTTCTCACCTTGGCTTTGTCCGCGAACAACTCGCGAACGAATGCCGCGTTCGCGACACCCTGGTGTCTCGCTAAACTCACCGTGTCTGTTACGTTTTGAAAGATCAGATGTGGATTGAAAGTCGCGACGTTATCCAATCCGAGTACTTCGTTCATTTGATCGGACGTCGATCCTCGGGCACCCAGAAAGATCATCGCTAACAAACTGATCGTACCGAACGGTGAGAGGACCAGCGACCTTCCGCTGCTCAATCCTTTGTTCGCCGCGGTCCAAAATTTCATCGCGAGCTCGTTGCAAAGCCTCGAGAAATTAACGATATCGATGCTCGCGTTTCTCGTACTCGTGTCCAATCCACCGATGCTCTTTGAGGCGTTTAACGAANGCTGTTGTTGTTTGTAAAATAGATTTTACTCAACATCTTATTGATATTTCAAACTTTTACACCTTTCTAATTGCGTGATTCTCATTATCTGCAACGTAAATTGAACCATCTAATGCACACACCCCCTGAGGTGCGTTAAATTTTGCATTTTCAAAGTCTCCATCTCTGAAACCCGGATTAGAACCACCGATAACATATTGCACGTTTCCTAAAGTATCCGTAACTAAAATTCTATTGTTGCCTGCGTCAGATATGATCAATCTTTCTCCTTGCTCGTTCTGAAAGATTTCTAATTTACTAGGAAACAAAAGAGTTTCAGTTCCCGCGATAGGCAATAAATGTCGCGCCAATTGCAAAGGAATATCGCTTTTTGATATTTTATTTAATGATTTAAAATAAGTTAACGCTACATCCACGTATAGAATCAATTCGTCTCTGTGGCCTTCACCTATGAAAATTGCGAGCAATTCACCGGTGGGACCTGTAGCGAATAAGCCTTTTGTTCACTGTTAAATTTTTACGATACAATGGAATCGTTTCGATAGATGTAATCGTACGACTATTACCTATCATTACCAACGTTGGCCAGCAAGAGATTCCTAAATCGTGCCATATTGACAATGTAGCATCGTTTACAACTGGATGTTTTATGTTGTACCTCTGTATCGCCNGTTTTCGTTTTCGTTTTCGTTTCCAAAATACTTGCCGCCGCTGTCGACGTCGTGGTCAATTTCGTTGCCGACGAAGGAGTTGTTCGATGCAACGATATCCGTTGCCACGTGTGTTCTGGATTCGTATCTGTACCGTTCCCTTTCTTCTGTGGCGCCCAACTTGTGTACGGAACGCCGTACCTTTCGTTCGTTTCCGATTTGTTCTGCGACGAGATCGTACCGACCTCGCTCTCATCGGAGTCCTTGCATTTCTTCGTATCGTTCTCCGATTCGTCCCGATTTGTCCAATTCGTAGCGATCGTTGCACTTGCCGTCTCTTTGTCCTTCTTCGATTCGTTCGCGCTACCGTTTGAAGCGATCGTTCCGTTCCAAACATCTGTTATCCCCTGCGTCGACGATGTCTTTGGTACGTTCGTTGTTGCCGTCCATTCCTCGACGACGACGACGAAAGGTTTCGTATCGTTATTTTCGTGTTTTTCCGTCTCTTTCCAAGAACCTTGTGTTGTTCCTGCGTTCGACGAATCTCTGATGACGGTGCTAGACTCGCTACTTTTCGTCCACGATTCATCGGACGGTATTGTCGTGTGGTACGCGAGCCATTCGTTACGTTCCATCGACGATATTTCGCTGTCTAATGTTCCCTGAGAGATTCCTTCGAGACTTTCTGTCTTTAAGTTTGTCCAGTCTTCGTTGCTCGATACCGTTGTCTCCGTCGATCCATTCTTATTCGTCGCGGATGAAGTATTCTCTTCCGATGATTCCGATGTTGTTTCCAATGTTGATGTTTTTTTCTCGGAAAACTCGGTAACCGGATCCTCTTTTTTCTTTGTACTCTTCGTATTTTCCGTGTTATCCGTCATTGAAACGGATAACTTAGAATCTTGAGTCACGTCCGTTTTGTCGAGCTCCTGACTGGACGATGTTGTTTCGTACGATACGTTCTGTGTTTTGTTTGTCCTCTCGAAATTGAATGATTCGAAGCCAGCGATCAACGCGCTTGCTAAAGTGTTCGCTGACAAATTATTCTCCCACGGATTGTTTGGAAAAGTTAATGATTCGGTAAAAACTGTATTTGCTTCGGTCGAAGCGGTGTCCAGTATATTCTCGATCATCGTTATCGATTGTGAATGATTGAAATTAGTCGTCGTTGTTTGTTTTGACGCGTTTAACGGTGATTGAAGGCTCGGTACGTTGTCCCCGCTGTCGGGTTTCGTCGAGATTTCGTAATAATTCGTCCTTTTATCCGGATCTGTTGTGAGATCAATTTTCTCCTGGTCGACGATCCACTTGTTGTCAACCGTACCTTGTTCCGACCTGTTGTTTGGATTTTCCCAAATTTCTTCCTCCATCGTGGAAGCAACTATTGCCGTGTGAATCGCTGAAGATGCGATTTCGGACCCGTTGTTGCGTTTCTCTTTCTCGTCTTTACTGGGAGTCGATTCGAATCCGGAATTGATAGGTAAAACGGAAGAAACTTCCTCGGAGACTTGACTGATCACGCTTGACAACGAGTTTATTAACTCGATCGATAAAGGTTTTAAGGGTTGCGTAGATTCGAGATCGTTCGATTTCGTTACTGTATCGTGCGCGATCGTCCATGATTTTACTGGCAAACTCGTAACGGCGAACGACGTGAATGATTCGGCGGTGACCGAAGTTTCGACTTGATTCGATTCCAAAACCGACGACGTTTGCGTTTTTGATACAACTTTCGTATCGTCTACCAAAGTTTGCGTCGTCGATGAATCGATACGATGAGTAACCCCGCTGGTGACCAGAGAGTTGTTTCTGGAATCTAAAGCTTCCTTTGTACGATCCGCGTTATCGTTATCGTTATCCGAGGACGATGGAAGAAAACCATCGGTCGTTGTTGCCTTCGTAACGGCCTTTGTAAATCCAGAGTCCTCTTCTTTATCGTGAGTATAATGATGTTGGTATGCGGCGTTCTCTAACGATGGCACGACTTGAGTAATCTTGTGAAAAATCGAACTTTCGGTGGTATATTGCGTGATTTCATCCATGTTTTGTTTAGTTGTGATTACAGACACCGGTATCATTAACTTTTCCGCGTAGGAGATGGTCGCGGTTCCTGACGACGTATCTACCGTTGATGGCGACTCTTCCGTTTCGTTTCTTTCTGTTTCAATGACTGTCTCTTCGTTTCGTTCCCCGTATTTTGTAACGTTCTCGAGATCCTCCGACGGAACGGTTTCGTTCCTCTTAGATTCCAACGAATCGGAAGACGAATCGTTTTTAACGGTCCACGTGTACGATGGATTCCAAGTTGTTTCTTTCACGTAATGAGTTTCTTCGACTTTGTTTCCGTATTTGTCGCCGGCCAAGATCGAAGGTAAGATATTACTCCATTCGGCGTTTGCCTTTTCCGGAATCATCGGGTGCGAAGCCGTTAGTATCGATGGTGGTTTCGTATCCATAGCACTCTTCAGTACGCTTTGCACTTTTTCCACGACGTCCATTACCTGTAAAACGTTTCGTACCGCTTAGTTACGCTGTTTACGCACTTCTTACGTATTGATTCCCATAATAATTTCATAAGATAAATTTACCAACCTTCTTTCCGCCCGTTAGGATATCTTCGGCTTTTTGAGGTTCCTGAATCTCTACGTTAGAATGATCCGGACCTCCACCCGCGATTAAAGCTTGAATTTCTTGTATAGTCATTTGCTTCGTGATCATGTCACCCTTTTCGTTGTACGTGTAGAATTGAAATCCGTCGGGTTTTAATAAGTTAGCAGGAGATGGAGGCAGTCGGTACAAATTAATCCTGACTGAACTCGGTGATGATCTCTTATCTCCTGTTGCACGAACGATCTCGTTTTTCCCATCTTTTAGGTCTGTGACTCCTGATATTGACGTGACCGCGCTAAAAATTACAAAGAATCGTACATGTATGATTACCGATACGTTTTTCTGTACCAACAGATCCCGTTCTGCTCGAAATATATTGTCCAATCTAGAATCTAGAATCTAGAATCTATAATTTAGAATCTAGAATGGACTAACTGTGTGTACGATCGAGGAAGAAAAATAACAACGAAACGAAATAAAAACGTGAAAGATTAAGTATGAACGATGGTAATGGACGTTAGTTTCTCTGAACCATCTCTTGTTTACGATAATGTTTACTAATTGCTAGGTACGATAGCGGTTGCAATGAAAATAAACGTACAAATTGTTCGCGTCTTTATCCTAATCTTTACGAGACTTTCGACCCTTCTGTCATAATTTCACCTCCTCCGATTTTTCGGACCAACTATTTATAATACGTACTAATATTTTTTATCGTTTGTTATGTTTGCTCCCCTGGATCGGGTAAAGATTAGATATATCAGCTATGATTCTTACACGAAACGAAATACTGACCTAGATTTTAAAAATTTCATAGGCAAGTGTACGGCAGTGACATTTTCGAAAAGTGGCCAACCAACGGTGAAACTTAAACATATCCACAGCACGAATGCCGTCCATGTTGTATGAAAGTATTCCAAGGACATATTTCTAATATTTCTTCTCGTCTTATACAATCTGAAAGTAAGAATCGTAGAAGAAATTGTATGTGTGTACTTCTATATCGAATAGATACAAGTATGCGAAAAAATAGATTGGAAGAAAAAAAAAATTGAAGAGGAGCTCGTTTTCTTTTCGGTGAACGACCCTTCGGTTCCTTCTTACCCCCGTACGGATCATTGCCTTAACGTGACGACCGGTTTTCCGTCGCGTTCCAAATCGCTGGGTAAACCCGATCTACACATTCTGGTACGTGTTGAGAACAAATTTTCTCAAAATAGAATTGAACTACGAAACAGGTTGATCGTTAAATTTGATCGTTTAAATACATATCGATGAGACTTGAACCCACTGTGTATGATTACTACGCGTAAATATGAAAAGGAGTAAAGTTCGGAAAAGAATGTATTCGATTCTTTCTATTCTAATTTAAAACGTATACGTAATAAAAAGAACTGCGATGAGATTGTGAGAAAAGACTTAACTCAAAGAACGATTTGTATTTTGTTTCCTTGAAAACTGCGTTACTTGCGCTAGTACGTGCATTTCCGTATTTCTTCGTCTCTCTTTTTTTTCTTCTTCTTCTTCTTCTTCTTATTAATATTATTTATTTATTTATTTATTTATTTATTTATTTATTTATTTATTATTATTTATTTATTATTATTATTTATTTATTTATTTATTTATTTATTTTTTTTTTTTATCTTTCAGCTCCTTCCTACCTTTTTCCTTTCTCGCTAACGTTCATTATTTTTGTAATCCTTTTCTGGTGCAACGATGATATTCTAACGTTTAATGAACAGCGAATAATCAGGGTACGGACGATACGTATACCGGTAATGATTTCGTTTCGATTTAAGAGAATAGCGAAACAACACTTAACTACCTCGATTAAGAAACGATTCGATTAATTATTCTTCTGAAGATGAACGAAACGAGTGTCCGATTTTTCTTTCTTTCTTTCTTCTTTTTCTCGTACCGATATATACATACATACATACATACATACATACATATATATATATATATATATATATTTATTTATATGTTTATATATAATTTCTTTTTTCCAGTTCTTATCCTTTCCTCGTATCTTCTGACAGCGCGCTCCGATCCGTATTTCTTCCCGTGTCACCTGTCGTTTCTACTGTTTCCTACCTTGGACGAGCGCGTACTGCGTGCTTGAATCCTTGGTTAAGACGGGTGCATCGGACTGAGAAAGAAAAGTGATCGAAGAGGGGGAACATGGTCTCCGAACGAAAAGATGGAGAAAGGGTGAGCTTGGTGAGTCGAGATGTTGTTCGAAACGGTTTACATAGGGGGAGGGAGGGGGAAGAAAGGGGGACAGAAGGATGTTGGAATACATGGGAATATGTATCGAAAGAAAAAGGAAGGGGCGAGAAAATAAGAAGTAATAGTAAACGCGAAGTCGAAGGACCAGTGTAAAATCGAGTTACGCGGATAAAAGAGGATGATACGAGTGTGGAGATGGAACGAAAAGTAATGCTTGGAATTCATGGACCGGACAATGTGAGATTCCTTTATTAATTTATGAACAAAAGCTTTCTTTTCTCTTTATTTGTTACAAGTCTCGATAACGTTACAACGTCGTAACTTCTTCGAATCTATTCGCGAAATTTAACTTCAAGGATAACATCGATTATTTGTAACAAAAAAGAAAATTATATAATTAATGACAACAAAACCAGATGTAACGTGTACGGTCAAACGTTCTACGTATAAAATGATTATATTTGGTCGCAAAAGATTAACAGCGATTAACGGTATATCGACCGAATAAATTGTCTTCGCGATAACATCTGTGTAACTCGTAACTCAACAAATTTCATAGAAATTATCGTTTCCAATAACGTTATTTTTATAAACGTATAAGCGTGTAAGAAATTGCTAATCGCTAATTTGCAAAGATTTGTACGTGTACGAAGACACGTTGATAAAAAACACGAAGCAATTCGTTTTTGTAAATACGTGTATACGTGTCTCGTTTCTATCTACAATGAGGAACACTGACGAACGCTTAACGGTATTCGTTTAGTCTGCTTCCCTTTCTACTCTCTTCTTCGACCGTTTTAAGAAATATTTGGCTGACTTGACCTGTCCAAGAATTTTAAGTAACGTTATTCCTGGTTCATCGGTCTTTTGTCGATCGAATTACAAAACATTTACCAATCGTGAGAACCATATACCGATTAAAATACTAATTATTTCTTACTTGTTACTTGTTACAAAATTTAATTTTGAATTAACAGAGCGTTTAATAACAATTTGTACGTAATTCGTTAACGTTCGTTACGTATTGCGTATGCGTTTCTAAAAATCAAACGAAAGAAAAACGTTTCAACCGATCTAAACATACTTCGTGACGTACAGATTCAATGTTATCTGAATAATTGTTTATGCATACTTTACATCGATATTACGTTATTTATTTGGTAAAGGACGAATCAAAATTACACGATCGAAGGAAAAGTTAAACTTGAAACTATAACATGAACGTACGATTGAGTATTTTGGAAGAAGAAATGGGTTTCATCGATGGCAGCGAATATAAGGGTACTTGGAATGTCCTCGGCATGGAAGGAATCGGCAAATTTGTTCTACCGTATAGTTAGTATAACTTGCGAAAAGTAGTATAGAAGAATCTCGCATACGTATTCTTTTGCGAGAAAAAAGAAAGAGATGAAGGGAGTAGAAAAATATAGGATGAATAAATAAAAAAAAAAAGAAATGAAAAGATACACGAAAGAAGATATAAAATTGGGAACGGTGAAGCCTAAGTAATAGAACGAAACGGAAAAAAATATTGATATAATAAAATTAATTTTTTCAAGACTTGAAATAAAGTTCTGTAAACTGTACGTGTTAATTCTAATGATTACGTCTGCCAATGTACGTATGTACAGCACGTGTACCGGTTTTTGAGCACGACATTGAGCATTTCTTGCGCGTAAGTCGACACGTATATACCGTTATGCGACCATTTTCGTTGCTTCGTGTTCTAGAGTTTGTACGCGTTTTTCGTTTACCGATAGCTCGAGAATCCCGGTTTCAAAATACACGCATTCGCCATACGAATTTCACCAACGTTATAAACTGTCCCCTTCTATTCTTTCTTTCTCTCTATTTTAATCCCCCTTGTTCCGCTCTCCAGCCTCGTCTCGGTACATGATCCGAGTCTATTTACCCGTAACAGATACGGTCTTTGAAGGAGAGCTCCGCGATGGTATATTTCACGGTCATGGTAGCGGATATTGGCCTCGTGGTCAAAGAATGGACGGTATTTGGATCCAAGGTGAATGCAAAGACAAACGATACGTTTTCGATGATGATCTAACTTTTCGTAACAATAATTGGATGTACTGCAAATTTCCTGATAGACGGTTGGTAAAAGAATTCTATTTCTATTTAGAAAAATATTTTAAATATATAAGTTGCGTCACTTTATCGTGACAAATATATTTATAACTTATTTTGGAAATTAAGAAAAAAGAAGAGATCTTTGTTTGGTTAAACCGACATCCTTTAGGTATCTCGCGTGTCTTAAATATGGATTGAAACCTGCTGGAGCAACGTTACGCACAAATAACCGAAACGGATTTGTTATTCCTCCTATGTGTTACGATTCGGGCATCGGAATTTTTAATCCGCGTACGTATTGCGTTACGTCGTATCGAGACTCGAAGAAGGTACGTTGAGTAGACAAAACTTGATGTCCAATAACTTGTTAAATATTTTTAATTTGGAAATATTCGAAGATACTTGAAATACCAAATACCAAATTCGCTCACTGGATAAAGAATAATTGCCAGAAGGCATGGTCCGAACCGACCGGAAATCGAAAAGACCTTTACGAAAATTGGTTTACCCATAAATTTGACGCAAAGATTTTTTCAACGTTACTACCATTTTCCAAAAACTCCATTGAACCTTGGTGGAAAAGGTATAAACAAAGCTACACTGAATAATTGAATAGCTAACTTTTATCCGTTTATACCGTTATTATTTTCAAGATTGACCACTTTTCGTCGAGATTGCACCCAGAAACAAGAAAAATCGATGAACCGTTGCTCGTACCTCGATGAATCAATAATCGTTGAAGAAAGGGTGATCGAATCGCATCCAGAAGTGATTGAAACAAAAATTTCAACGGCTGGAACGCTTAAAGAAAAATATCGTTTCTCCAATTGCATCTTGTCATCTGAAACGAATGTTTAGAACTTTTTCTTTTCCGCAACACACGCGTTACGACAACGTATCGATTGATTAGACATGCGAGGGAGAAAAATAGAAATAAAAATGCATTTATTATTTAACGATAAGCTGTTTTTTTTCTGTCACAACGTTAGAAGCATTTGCTTTTTGATGTACACGATACAGTACTAACAATTTTTTTGATAGACACTCGGTAGTTCTACACGCGATGATATCAAAATTAACTCGCACCTCGTGTGTTCCACTTCCTTCGAAAACTTTTATCGATATTGGACTCGAAAGTTTTCCATTCGGTGCCGCAGCTATCCATCCGCGGTTGCTCGTTGACGAATTCACAGTCCATTTTTGCGGTGCGTTCGAATTTAATTTTAAGTCGGGTTCGAAGAAAATTATATTGAACGACATCTTCAGTTCGCCACCTTTTTCGCTAATTGTGGCATCGAAAATATATACGTTCTCGGAACTATTGCCAATTTCGATTGTCGGAACTTTTATTGGTAGCTGAACCATAATAGAGAATAAAATGTCATCCTATTAATTCTGACTTGTTTCTACTAATTCTTACTATTTGTTATGCTATTTCTAGTATTTATACAATAAAACGCGTAATAACAATTTACCGTAACGATGCCTTCCCTGTTGATATCGATGATCTTCACAACATGATTATTAGTGTCAGCCACGTATAAGAGATCTTTCTCGGAACTGATAGCAATACCGCTAGGTTCGTCGAACTGCAAAATTACAAAGAATTCATGAAAGTAAACGGAATTAAGTCGATCAAATTTAACCATCAAATTTTTATCGTAAAGAACGTACTGAAAATTTCCCGTCTGGCTTTCCATCGCCGTACATAGTTTTACAGTAGCCGCTGGTTACTTCGATCCTCTTTATTTTATGATTGTAAGTGTCAGCTAAGTAAATTGCATTTTTTTTCGTATACCATGTTATCCCCAAAGGATGTTGAAGTTTAGCCGCATATTTTATACCATCGGAATCTCCAAAGTTATGTAGATCCTGTGATATTAATATGTTCCGTGGCAAACGAAATTTAAATAAATTACTGGTAGTTACCAATTTATCGATTACGACATAATCTTCGTGTATATTTTTAAACTTCGATACCAGTTACGTGTTCATAATATCATAATATCATAATACAAATGAAATTGATTCGCGTATATTCAAACTTACCGTCGGATTTCTGTTCGCACCGCAAACTACTGAAACTCGGCCGTTTTGTAGATCTATGCTTCTAACAGTACTGCTTTCACTGTCGGCAAAAAATGCAACCTTTTTTTCTTGAACAACAGTTAAGCCAGACGGTTGTGCTAAGCCAGCCGCGTGAGGATACGCGTTATTACGATTTTCCTCTCTGCCACTTCCTACTATTGCAACGCACGTACCCGCTTTGTATTCTCTGTGCAGATTCAAAATGAAATATATAGTCTTCTAGTAAACGAAAGATTAGTTCTCGTTGATATTAAAATAATTTTGATGTTACCTATTTTTCCACCATGTGGTATCCTCTAAAAAGAGTGCCCAAATCTGATGTGTACCTGCGATTGCGATTAACAATACGGGCACGGTACGTTTGTCGTACTCGTGTTTGTAGATAGCTACGTCCCATGGCGAAGACAAAACTTGATCTCTACCAATTTTACCCCCAACATAATCATGACCTTGAACACCCGTACCAGCGACAGTAGTTACTATTCTCTTTATCAAATCTATCTAAAAAAAATCAAGATTCGTTATACCTATGTTGCTGTTGTTGTTTGTAAAATAGATTTTACTCAACATCTTATTGATATTTCAAACTTTTACACCTTTCTAATTGCGTGATTCTCATTATCTGCAACGTAAATTGAACCATCTAATGCACACACCCCCTGAGGTGCGTTAAATTTTGCATTTTCAAAGTCTCCATCTCTGAAACCCGGATTAGAACCACCGATAACATATTGCACGTTTCCTAAAGTATCCGTAACTAAAATTCTATTGTTGCCTGCGTCAGATATGATCAATCTTTCTCCTTGCTCGTTCTGAAAGATTTCTAATTTACTAGGAAACAAAAGAGTTTCAGTTCCCGCGATAGGCAATAAATGTCGCGCCAATTGCAAAGGAATATCGCTTTTTGATATTTTATTTAATGATTTAAAATAAGTTAACGCTACATCCACGTATAGAATCAATTCGTCTCTGTGGCCTTCACCTATGAAAATTGCGAGCAATTCACCGGTGGGACCTGTAGCGAATAAGCCTTTTGTTCACTGTTAAATTTTTACGATACAATGGAATCATTTCGATAGATGTAATCGTACGACTATTACCTATCATTACCAACGTTGGCCAGCAAGAGATTCCCAAGTCGTGCCATATTGACAATGTAGCATCGTTTACAACTGGATGTTTTATGTTGTACCTCTGTATCGCCGACAATAGTTTTTTTGAATCTCGTTCATTTGAAAACTTTGCACTGTGTATTCCAACCTGGATAAAAGTGGTAATACTAAATTATTTAATTATTAATATTACCTAGTCAATTGTATACTTTAAAACCTATTCTGTATATACTAACAACAACAAGACCGTCCATGATAGAAAATCGTTTTTCAAGAACATCCAAGTCTGATAAAATGTGCACGCAGTTGATGCAACAGTACGTAAAGAAATCCAAAACAACTATCTTTCCACTGAGATGTCGACGTATGGATAAACCCTCTGCGACGTTGAACCATTCTAAACCTAATAACAGGTTTGTACGAAAAAAGAAGAAAAAAATACTTTAAATATTTTTATGTACAGAATTAATGTATCGAGTAGTAACGGCGAGAGAAAGTTCGGCGATATAGGAAAGAATGGAGCGTATAAAGGATGAATGACAAAAGAAAATAAGATAAAGATGTAAAAGGATAACACGAATTTAATGTTCTTCCAAGGATAAACCATACTGTTCGTACAAATTCCTAATTGTAGTTCTATTTACAGCAGCTATTGCTCCTATAACAACCTGAGTTACATCTTTGATATCATTATATTTGTGCAATAAATTCATTGTTTCGTGTGTTGAACGAAATTCTGTCTCTTGAATTCTTAAATTGGATAATTCTTGATCAAGAATTCTTTCGCGTTCTACGAGTCTTAAATATTCGCGTATCTCCTCTTCCGTGAGTAACGCATTTTCTTTATCATTCAAACAAATTGGCCGATTCGAGCTTGCCACATTAACACTCCTAACACTCTTCATGTTTTGTTCCTTAGATTTCTTAAATACTTGCGTTGCGTGACATGAACGTAATCACGTACGATACCTTTTGCCTAACGAAAACCAAAATCATATTAATAACCTTAAGGATAATATTACGAGGGTTTCAAATTAAACAGAAATAATTTAATATGAATTTATATACAATCCGTATATAAGTTGGTCTAAGATGGTGTAAGATAGTGTAAAGAGATAGATAAAACACAGAATTATATTCAAAGCATAGAAACTGTAAATCATAAATAATCGATATCGCGATCGGTTTGATACAAGTTGAATACGCACGCTCGTAATTTGATGCAACCTCTACCTCTACCTACCCTTTCATCGAAACAGTTCTTTCTAAATGTTCGATTCAACGTATATGTACAACCTGTTTTCAGTCTTTACAATATTAAGTAACGAAATAAATATGAAATCATTAACCTGTTCGAAAATCGGTGATTCGCGATCCCTTATTTGAAAACGATTCGATATGTGCCGATACTAATTTTTCTTGTTCTTTTCTGTCAAGCGACGATTCCAAGTTTCGATGTATATCTGTACAAATTTGTGTCAATTCTTCAATAGTGTCTCGCACATTCATATTTTTTTCCGTATATCGACCTTTATGATCAAAAGATTCGAGAATGAAGAGAAACGTTAGTGAACGGAGTGAAACGTTATAAAAAGTAGGGGCAACATTTTTACTGTATGCCTTAGCCTTAAACGAAACGTTTACGAACTCCCTCTATATTATTACCACACTTATATCTAGTAAATTATATATTACTACAAATCTATAGGATCCGAAGAGACAAACGCGATAAAGTTTGTCAAATGTCCAGAACAGTATTGCGATTGATCTGATTTGTTTCGAAACGGCATAAAAATACGATTTAATAATTGCTTTGGCGTAAAGATTCGTCGTTCGACAAATCGCTCCTTTGCAATTTACGATAGTGAACAATGTCGCAAGATATGTCAAAAAATTCAGAAATGTTAAACGAATTAGATTGGGTTCGTGTACGTACCGAATTATACGAAAATGTCGAAATTGAATCATTCAAGCAAAGAATGATACGGAAAATATCGGAAAACCCTGTAGCACCTATAGGTAAACGTAACCTCTATGAATACTACTCCATTATTTGGTTTACTCGTATAACATTGAGATTCGAGTTTCTAACAAAAAGACAGATATACGTTGAATCTTTCTTTAGAATTCCATTGATATTTCAGGTGCTCTGGCAACTGTAGCCGCTCTTACTTGTGGTTTATGGAATCTTTATAAGGGAAATTCATTAATGTCTCAATATATGATGCGTGCTCGAGTCGCAGCGCAAAGCTTTACAATTTTATCCTTGGTCGTGGGATTTATCTTGGTTGGAAGAAAGGAAAATATTAATTAGTATGCTACCGCTTAGTCATTTCTTCGATCGTTATTGATTAAAAATAGTTGTGCATTCAAAATGCTATTGAGTAATAAATATTATTAATAAAATTCTATCTTATTCAGCTGCATTTTTAGTTTTATTATATATATATATATATATATATATAATGATAACCGTTATTATTTATTAACTATTAATATACTTGAAACTGAATGAAAAATTAAAATGCGAATTTTATTTAAAATAAATAGTATTCGTCCGTCTAAGAATGTTACCTATTAACGAAGTTTCATCATAGAGCGATTCTTGTCGTTTGTTTTTGTCGTTCAAAGAACCTCTTTTACTTGTATCTTCATACCGATTCTCAGAATGTAGTAATTGTTGAAGCCTTATCACCGCATGTTTCCATCTCGCGTGTTCTTTAACACACATTGTCAATTGTTCGAGCCATTTTTTAACATCTTCGTTTGAGCTTATTTCGATAACATCGCGCTTATCATTACCGTCTACACGATTCATTAATAATAATTGATTTCTCATAAGTTTTGAACCTCGTACAACGGTTTCCTAAAATATGATAATATTACAATGATACCGGTTCTAATTGTATAAAATTTGAAAAGATACATTCCAATGTTTCATTTTACCTTGTTGACGCAGATCGTATACAAAGGTTCTTTCAATTCGTTTAAATGTTTCTTTGATTTCCAAGCTTTTATTTGAAAACCTTGTAATTGTACCCAATATCGTTGACTATTTATAATTGCGAATCCTGCGCAATGTTCTTTATCGATGTAATGTGGTTGAATAGCTAAACGACAACAGAAATTACCGAAAAGAGGCAAAGTGTGAACTTTACTCTCGAAACTGTTTAAAATTAAGTCATGCGAACGTATATTGCCGTCGGTATCGTCAAGAATCATCTTTGCGTATGCCACCAAATTAAACTGTGGTATTTTGTTCGATTCGTATTCATCTCGTAAAGATGTCGCAAACTTTCTACCTACAGTTTTTGATATAGAAGAATGAATACTTCTTCTAATTCTCCTTGGAGTACTGGCAATACTAAGATCTTCTTGTAAAATATGACTGTAAACTTCTAAGATCAATTCAAATTCAGCCGGCACATTATTGAACAATAAAACATCGGGAAAGCTTATATCTGTTTGCTCTCTATCGATAGGATAAAGTAAGCTCGTATCGTGAACTTCTGCACCAACTCGAACTATACAAAATATCGCAAATCTTCGGTAATCTCCACGGTTTTTAAAATGATCGGAATCTTTCCACATCAAAGGAAATCGAAGATCCGAGATGGACAATTTCCCTTTACTTTCGGAACAACTGAAATTATAAAATATATAAAATAGTATTATTCGGTATGTTCGACATACGTTTCGATATAAAGTAAATAATACCTCGTCTTAAACGATACATGATCTCTTCTTCGATGATGTAACTCAGCCATATAGATAGACATTCTTTTGCTCGAAACAAACAATGCTCGCGCCGCCTCCAAACTTTGTGCAGGATGCTGCGCAGCGGCTAATAACTTGGATGAGCCTTCTTTTATTTTGGTTTCCAATTCAATTTTTTGCTCCAAATCATATTCCTAAACAAAATGACATTTTATATTAAAAATAATAAATTTATGGTTATAAGTTGCATAAAATCGAAAAGAAAATGTTTTGTTCGTGACTTGTAAAAGAAAAAAATGAATTAACTTCGATAAGAAATGTAGAATACAATGTATCGCACGTGTATGTTTTATAATGACAAGACATTTTATGCGAATAATCGAAATCGCTTAAAAAAAATTAAAATAAAAATAATAATTTCCCCCCAATAAATATTGTGACGAGCGCCAAGTTCAATGGTTGTCAACTGCTCGATCTTGTTTTGCAAAGTATTCTTCTTATCGTCTAGCTATACGTGATGACAAAGCGATATGTTTGCATGCAAGCCATGCACATTTGAGTAAGCCTAATTTCACTAATGTATGGAAACGTAAAATAAATGATAATTTTAAGGATACGTATAATGTAATACGACGTGAATGCGATAGGGAAGATAAATAGAAAAAAATCAAGTTAAGAAAAGGCAAACTAAAGTTTTAATTTTAAATGTAATCAAATTAATATGAAAAGCTGTAGTTTCGAATCATAGTATAATTTTTCTTCAACGACACAAATATAAATTATCTGTATTTTTATTAAATGCTTTCGAAAATTGAGTTTAAAAAAAGCAAATAACATTTAAAACTATCTCTGACTAAACGAAAAAACATATTTTTCAAAAAATATTACAATTATATATTGAGATAATCCTTAAAGTTAATAAGTTTCATGAAAAATTGAAAAATTATATACGTATATGCCGTTTTAACGTAGATTATACGTCTTGAATATAAGATAATTGAATATAACCTATACCTTTTTTTACATTAGTTATACATTTAAGAAGAAAAAATAATGTAATTCTTTTTTCTCAAACACTGAGCTAAGCAAGGATAATTTTTACTTGTCGGTAGCTGTAAAAACCACTTTATAAATTACATCAATGTTACGGAAAAAAAACAACACGAATCGGATAGAAAATTTTATTTGATCATAAAATATTCACTTACTGCTACATTTTTGTAATTTCGTATACTTTCACGTCTCCGAACTCGTGTCTGATAATCACTTAATGAACGCAAATAATTATTTTCTTTGTCCAAGATGTTATTTAACGAACCACGTAGCGTACCGATATTTTTTTTACGTGGCGCCATTTTGAGACTTCAATTGTTTTGTTCCAGCGGTGGGATTCAGGTACATAGTATGGCCATTGAACAAAAATGTGAGGGACACGTATGGAAGGGAGAATAGGAAGGTTACTTTGTACGAAATAATGATTTCTATAAATTTACAAACGCACGTAACGTGAAGTGTAATAAAAAATGTTAAATAAAGTTCTGAAAAATCTGAAACTTGTATTTGGTATATATGTAGATATTCACAGAACAGCGATTAATATAAAGAGCAATGAATTTAATGAGCATAGATTTTTTTATTTCTTTTCCTTGTCCTTCTCTTTGTCCTTTTCTTTTTCTTTTTCTTTCTCTTTCTCTTTTTCTTTTTCTTTCTCTTTCTCTTTCTCTTTGTCCTTATCTTTGTTTTGTTGAAGGGATCCAACAGCTTGACGGACGGCTTCAGAATGCGGGTCAACACCCGGAAGATTTTCTAAAACTGATTGCAAAAATGCTGGATCAGACATAACAGCAGCGTAATCTTCTTCGACTTCCATTGCTTCCTCTTTCAGAGATTCGAGTTCCTCTGTAAAACAAAACAAGAAATGGATAAAATATGTGTGGGTGCGCGCGCGCGTATATATATGTGTGTGTGTGTGTGTGTGTGTATACAAATAATTATCATACGCTGATCTTGCATAGACATTTGCATGGCAAAAGCAATTTGTTCCTCTTCGGTCATACGAGCAAAATCGGGAGCATTTATGTTAGCGGGAGCAGTATTGTCAGCCGTTGAAGATGAATTTTCTGCACCCTCGAGTGACATAGCAAGAGCACGTTTTAGCATTGCTTCTTCATTGTGTACTTCTTTGATCGTTTCTGGTGGTTTGTTTGTAGTAGTTTCGCTAGCCTGTGCACGCCGTGCTTCATCCTCTTGACGTTGTCGCTGTTCTTCCATAGAAACGCGCAATGCCTGTGTAAATGAAATAAAGATCGTAAATCAAACGAAACTGATGTTCTATTAAAAAGAACATTCGCAAAATACGAACCAATGCCAATTCTGGATCTTCATTCGGATCAACACCGAACTCGTAAGCAGATCCTCCCATGCCTGTACCACCCATTCCATCTTCTCCTTGAATGATGGGGGAAACCATCAGTGCATCCGAAAAATGGGGTCCAGGTGGAACAGTGATCAAATAACTACCTCCTCCATCTTTTCCATTAAGAGCATTGACGAAAGCTGTCAACACTTCGTTATTGGCGCTATCCTCGCCGAAACTAATCACATCCACGCTAACTTTCTCTTTTTTCAACCTTTTTGCTAATTTTACAAGTTCTTTCTCATCAATTTCTATGGGACTACCAATAAAGGCGACGATACGCATTTTGTGATTTTTACCTTGACGATGTTTCAGCGCCAACTATTGATCAACATTTTTGTTTACGAACATTGGTTTTATTATTTTTATACGATACAACGCGAAGAATGTTAACATACTCACATGTGCAATTCTTATTCCTGTAATTAGACTTAAGTTACCATTTGGTTGAACTTGATGAAGTTTCGATAGAATTCTGCCTACATCGCTGGTAAGCGTAGCTAACACTTCAACGCTGGAAAGATAACAATTGTGCGTAAAAGCTGACAAACATTTTTTAATACTGGTATATAGAATAAAATTTAACATACTTAGCTAGCGTTATCAAACCAACGTTGTTTTCAGGATTCGAGCGTGTTTTCGAATGACAAACCAAGTTAACGGCATCCTGCTGTGCTTGCAGTCGTGTTGGTAAATAATCTCCATTTCTCATGTAATCACTGTTGTCGACGCTATAAATATTTCAAACTATGTAAATAGAGTAATAAACGTATTGCATTTGTTGTATTTGTGAACAGATTTATAGGAAACTATTTAAGCTTGGTCATGTAACCTGTACTCGCGATACGTTTATAAAGAGGAATATATTTGTATAGAATGTTATATTATTTATTAAATAACTTATTTATAATTATCATCCGAATAAAATTTTGTTTGAAAAGAAAAAGAAAAAGAAAAAGAAAAAGAAAAAGAAGAAGAAAAATGAAAAAGAAAAAAAAACTTATCACGAATTAACTATGACCAAGTTCAACTTTGCTCTGTCATTTGCACCAACGTTTACAAGTTATCAAGATATTCGTCGTTAAAAAGTGTAAGATCGTTATAACAAAATGAAATTCGGAAAAAATTTAAAAATACGTAAATTAAACAATATTTTTTTTTATATAATAAATAAAGGTAATAAATAAATGTCAAAAGCTTACCATATCATCGTACTTTCCAGTACCATCTTGGTTCGAATCACTAAATCGTTTCATTCCGTCCAGTCCTATTTCATCGTAATCCTCTGTCCAGTTCCATTCCGTTCCGTTCCGTTCCGTTTCGTTCCGTCTCGTATCACTATCATTTTACGTCTATTTTCTTGTACGTTTTATGAAAATTTTAAAATATAAATATATTTTTCAAAAGAACAACGATTCACGATCAATCAATAATCAGTTGCGAATTATATGAAAAAAAAAAAAAAAAAAAAAAAAAAAAAAAAATAAAAAAAAAAAAAAAAAAAAAAAAAAAAAAATGTTACAGAAAAAAGAAAAA
Source organism: Ctenoplectra terminalis (assembly GCA_019453375.1). Lineage (NCBI taxonomy): Eukaryota > Metazoa > Arthropoda > Insecta > Hymenoptera > Apidae > Ctenoplectra > Ctenoplectra terminalis. The sequence continues at coordinate 20,248 of SMSQ01004206.1, read as the reverse complement.
CTTGTATTGGATGTACACGTTGAAAATTATGTCAAACATACGTTACATGTACGTCGCAAAGTCTTAAAATTTAAGTACAATTACAAATTAAAATGATTTGCTTACGCTTAAGTTATAAACTTGAATCATTATCGGTTAATGAAAAAAAGAATAAGATAATAATAAAGACAGAATGAAACAAACGTTACAAAATTAAAAAAGATTTAACAAAAGATCCAATGAATAGAGAAAAAATATTAAAAAGAAAAAGAAAAGAAAGAAAAGAAAGAAAGAAAGAAAGAAAGAAAGAAAGAAAGAAAGAAAGAAAGGACGAAAGGCATTAAAGAGAAAAAGAAGAATCGAGGATTGTGATGTCTAACTGAAGCGTCGAATATCTCGGTGCTTGGTCCATTAATGTCACTTCTTCGTAAGTTGGTGGTTGATCGTTATAACACATTGATTTTGATAACATTTTTCTTGTTCGCCTTCTATTACTGAAAGCACGTACGATAATTATGAGTGGTCCTAGAAGCAACATAACAACTCCGATCGCAAGCATGATAATAGCAATAGCCGCTCCGACTCGATTTACAGTGGAGTGTCGCGATTTTGTTTCACTTTTACTTTTTTCTGTATCTTTATAGGATATTTCATTATTTTCAGGCTGAAAAAAATTTTTCTCGTTCATCGTGATAAAGTTAGTAGAACCAGAGTCTTTGGATTCAAACGAAACGCTTGGCGTGCTATCATTTATCATGGTGTTTTTTGCGTCGTAAGGATTTTCGTTGGAAGCGAGTGGAACAATAACATTCTCTTCACGATTTATTTTCTCTACTTCATTTTTGTTGCTTGCATACACCGTTGGAGTTTGAATCGAACGTATGTCTCTACCGTCCTGTTCATAATGAATTGCCGTCCGTTTTTTAATCGTTGAAATCGTTGAAATCGTTGAAATCGTTTCAGAAATTCCACTGTCGATATTACCCGTTCGATGAAACGTATGTAATTTATGCGGCCACTGTTCGTTTAACGCAGTTACATCAGCATTGTCGGTAGTAACGTCTTTCCATTGGGTTTCAATTTTTAATTTTATAATTTTTAAACGATTTTTCGTAGTATTTGACTCTCTGACCAATTCATCTTCCTTCCTTCCTTCCCGTCCCATCAATTTTTCCTGCGAAAGTTATGTACAAAATTTTAAGAAACATACACGAAAAAAGACTATACCACTTAAATATCAAAGCATGCATGTACAACGTTTACTTGCAACGCGTTACTTTCTGTCTTATTGAAAGTCCAATAAAGAGTTTGACATACGCGTAGAAATTACGATTGATCGTTCTTATTATCAAACTTTAGCATTGCATTTTAAATATTCATTTAAATCATTTGAAAGATGTAAAAAATTTCTGCATTAATAATCCAGTAATTTATCATAAAATGCAGCATTGTATATTTTCGTGATCGATTAGAACGTCGAACCTGTATGTTGAATGTATCGTTCCGCGCCTTCATTTTTTCACATAACGAGATTGCACCTTTTCGTAGAAGTATAATTCCAACGATACTCCAAATAGTCAGCTGAAAAGTGATTGTCAATTTTGGAGCCCATTTATTCATTCTTATGTTTAAAGACATCGTGTAAAAAAGTGGTTCTCGTAGATAGTATACAACTCGATGGCGCCTAGATTACATACGCGTAAAAACAAAGAGATAATAAAAAAACAAAATAATAATAATAATAATAATAATAATAATAATAATTTCGCTATTTTTAACTTACTTTAACATAAATTTCACTTTTTCACCTTTTGAAAGAAGATAAATAATATTTCTTGATCGTTAAGTTCAAGATTTGTGAATTCTGAACAACTAAAATAATTTCAGTATTTGTGAACTGCAAGCGAAAAATATAATTTTTAATATATTTCTCAACGTATTACTATCAACATTTGAAATTATTCAAAGGAAATAATAAATCAATGTTTAAGCGATAAAAGTTTCGTTCGTACGATAAATAAATCGGAACACGGGAAAGAAGAAATCATCGAAAAGTTCAAGTTAAATTGTACATAACGTTATTTCGGTACCGTTTCTGTCGCTAACTTATAAAAGCAAATATGACAATACTTAGACGGTCGATTATAAAATCAGAAGGAAAAAAATAGTTGTTGACAAGATTAATAGGAAATATACTTCAGACAGAATGCAAACCACTATTTTATTTTTCATTTTTAACGGTACGATACGCGCATTCATTGTTCGACGCGATCAGTCCTGCGCAACTTTTCTTTTACCTTTAGATGTCACATTTCTTATATTGTACTTCTGTAACACACTCCATTGAAACGGTGTTGATAGAAATCGATCGGCACGAACACATTACGATTAATTCCTTAGATATCTGTGTCGATCTATACCGATCGATCATAATTTACTCCACACTCGTTTACTCGTATGCTCGACCATCTTCCCATCGGTTAATTGTTCGGTCGGTTTGTCGTCGAGGAATAATGCATACGTCATATGTTATACGTCACTGGTTGTACTTCTAATGGATTCTACGTACCATTCGTATTCTTTCCCTTTTATTTTTGTTAATTCAGAATCCGATATCTGTTACACGGTTATATGAAATATTAAAAAATTGTAATTATAATAAACGCGATTATCCGTATGTAGGATCGTGAACGATCGTGCACGGTTAATTACTACGAAATATTTTATTATTAAATAATTTGAAAAATAATAGAGATTAATGAAAAGTAAAAAAAAAAAAAAAAAAAAAAAAAAAAAAAAAAAAAAAAAAAAAAAAAAAAAAAAAAAAAAAAAAAAAAAAAAAAAAAAAAAAA
>SMSQ01004206.1:4013-17041 GCA_019453375.1 Ctenoplectra terminalis | reverse complement strand
AAAAAAAAAAAAAAAAAAAAAAAAAAAGGAAAAGAAAAAGAAGAAGAAGAAGAAGAAGAAGAAGAAGAAGAAGAAGAAGAAGAAGAAGAAGAAGAAGAAGAAGTAGAAGAAGAAGAAAAGAAACGATTGCAATGATCTTAAAAAAGAAGGCTTTGGGTTCTTCAATCTTCTAATCGTGTATTTGATATTAGCACAGACGAGATACAGGATAGACCTAACATCTTATGGAACTATGTATGCGTTCCATGTTCTGAAATACCGATCGTGTAAAGAATCAAACGTTTCGTTATGCTCTTATTATATCCTTATACAGGATGTCCGCGATAACTCTGGTCGGTCCTTTATTTTCTAACGTATTGAAGGGAGAAACAAATTTTTTGTTCTGAATTTATTTATTTATTTTTTTCACTTCGTTATTTAATAAGACACGATGGTCTATCTACTTTTCAATACGAATTTATCACCCTAGCGTAGCGAGCGCTACGAGAATATCTCTTTGTTTTAATGTTCTGTTGGCAACGTTGTGAGCGACGGGAAAATGATAACGAGGCTCCACAAAATACATTGGACGAGTGGTTGTCTACTCTTATACATTCGTCTATGACGTTAGTTGAAACTTGAATTGTACGTTTTCACGAGCATTGATAGGAATCACTTGATTAAAGGAAGATGGTAGAAAGGTAAAATACGGCGTGTTAGAAATGTCCGAGAAACAATTTCATATGTATTTTTCTAACAATTTATTAAGAATATGGAAAAATGGCTTGGTTCAATAGCACAGCGATGCCATCTATGGAACACAAGTAGGATTTTAAGCTATCAGAATGGTGCATAGGATACGTGAAAGTGGGGGGAGAAACTCGAAGAACTCGCTTGCCTTCGTTTAGTATTTGTATTTCGTACCAACGGATTTTAATAAGAGGTGTGTGAACTTTACGTAAGCGGTAGAACGATGATGGTATACAAAAGTGAAATATTTGCAGTTTTCTAATTATGCGTATCCAAACATATTCGTACACATACGCATACATGCATATATGTAAGTAAAGTAGCTAAGATATACGATAGAATTGTATATTTACTTAAAATGCCAGACAATGGAGAATTCAAACTTGTAATTCGTCGAAAAAAACGTGTATCTCGTGTCCGAACCGATTGCCATTCTATCATATCTTTATCTGCTAACGATGAAAATTACCATGTCCCCGATATTAATTACGAAGCATTTTTCGGGTAAGGGTTTTTTGAACAAGAATTTCTAAAAAATGTGTATGCGAATTCCTTACAACAATTTTACAACAATTTTACAACAATTTTCAGAAAACTACTTAAAGCAGATGCCGAACTGAAAAATTCATTGTTCGCCGATAATGTTTCTCATTATTTGAAAGATTCATTAATTACCCTAAATGTCAATGGCATTTCTGACATTTTGTGTTACGGTTTGGGACATTTTAGTAGATGCAGATCTTCTAAATATCAATTGGCATTACTTTTGTCTTTGAAAAAACATTATGGCGCTCGAGTCTACGTATACGATCCAGTTTTTTCTTCCCAAGAAATCGAGTTTCTGAAAGAACTTGGTTGTAACATGATTGAAATTAATGAAGAAGGCAAACGCATTATATATAATAATATTACATTGGTATATATGCCACATTGTTCGATACACTTGATTAATAATTTTCTTTATGCAAATTGGTGTAAAAAGTTAAACAAGTGCATCTTATTGACGAATAGTTTTTCAGTTATGGTGAATAATCTGAGAAAAACAAATAGATCCACTCCCATTGATTACATCTCTCGTATTCTGCCATATGTTACAGAAATTGCCTTAAGAAATGATTTTATGTACGAAGAGGTATTCAATGATTTAAATATTCATATATTTCTTGAAAAGGACGTTAAAACGATTCCTCAAAGTTTTTGGAATAAACGAGAAGAGCCGTGTTATCGAGACGCGGAAACTGATTATTTGACTGCTAAGCAAACCGAAGAAATAGATGCTAAAAATTGTAAATATATCTTTGGCGTACTCGTTTGAACTTAGATTATATTAAGGTACTGTGATGTATAATACATATATGTATGGATATACCGTACGTAAAGAAATTTGAATAATAAAATAACTCTATCGAACCTTGTTTAGAGAAATGCATAAATTAATAATATTATTTTAATGGAAATTAAGAAGACAGAACCGTAATATTTTAACCTTGACGATCAATTTATTTTGTTTGTTATAGGTTACTGCAAAGATGAAACCTAACGTAAAATTACTTCGCTCGCTCGTACAAGAAATTCGGCAAATGTCTTTTGAACAAAATACGAAATATAACATTATGGTTCGATACATTTTGGAGCAAGCACGATCTCATCGAGAAACTTCCGAGGTTTTGTGCAAAGCACGGGAAGAGTTGAAAAATTTAGGCGAAACATATTTTTATTACCTGAATTCTCAACGACTATGTAAAGAAATTCAAATGAGATACACCGGTAAAGGTGAACGAAGTATCAAAGAAACCGCAGATCTTGTTGGATTTAAATTACCTCATGATCCGAAATAAATTCAATTTGAAACAATAGTCGTATTGATAAAAATTTATTAATAGACAATAGATAAAGCATTATAAAAGAAAAAAAGATGTGATAATAATAATGATAAAACAAGGGTAATTATAAAAAATATATGTTGACCAAAGTATGAAATAAACCATGGTTGATTATGCTGGTGTATTTATGAGTATTCTTTGCGAATACATTTGGCTATAGTTGATAATTGCATATTACTGGTGCCCTCGTATATAGTGCCAATTTTGGAATCTCTGAAATACTTTTCTTGAGGAAAATCGGTCGTAAAACCTACTCCACCCATAAAATCGATGCACTTTGCGGTAACACGCAAAGCTGTTTCTACATTGAAGAAAATACATAAAAACGGTCCACGTGATTATCAATATTTCAATATTTCAATATTTCAATATTTCAATATTTTATGGCTTCCATTAAAACGATAAAATTACCAGAAGCAATGAATTAATTACCAGAAGCAATGAATTTTGCCATGGCTGCCTCCTTCATTACATCCTTTTTAGCATCAACTAATCTGGCTGCATTGTAAACCAATAATCTCGCACATTCAAGATCGGTAACCACTTGAGCAATTTGATGTTGCATCGACTATGAAAAGATTAAATATTTTAAATATTTTAAATGTTTGATTTTAGTATTCATTATATTACAAACAATTTAACTGTTTCTTATACTTGAAATGAAAATATATCTTTCCCAAATTGTTTTCTTTCTAACGTGTACGGTATAGTAGCATCCAAACAACCTTGGGCTACACCGATCATTTGAGCTCCAATACCGATTCGACCTTCGTTTAAAAATCCAGCTGCGTATTTGTACCCATGACCAAATTGTCCCAAGATATTACTTTCAGGAACCTAAATGTATGAAAAACGGTGAAAAAAAAAAAAACACGAAAAGGATTGTTATCTACGAGCTACGTATAGTAGAAAATTATATGTATATGTTCGATAAAAATGGTTTCATTTACTCTGACGTTGTCGAAATGAATCACGCATGTGCCCGATGCCTTGATTCCTAGCTTGTCCTCCGGTTTAGCAACTGTCAATCCAGGTGTATCTCGTTGTACGAAAAACGTTGTAATACCACGGTATCCCTATTCCAGAGATTTTTTTTTTATTACTGTTATTAATATTTGGTAATTTGAAATGTTGCTTGAACATTTTTACAAATCTAGCTTTATTCGATTACATTTCTAAAAATTATTCGTTTTATTGTACAAACAGTGGTGCAGTCGGTGAAAGAAATATGGCGGTCGTAAAATCGGTCAGATATTCAACTTTACATGATAGAAAATTTAGATAAACAAATTCATAGGAGTCCGACGATGAGAAAATAAAAACTGGAAAAGTTATTGTTAGTCAAATCCGTATGAAGTACATCTTAGTTTTAGTTTGTTCCTTTTTGAAAGATGTAGAATATTGCATACAATCTCGAATATGACTGTATCAATCGTTGTTGTTATTTGATGCTTTAGTTCAAGAACATGGGCTACATTGAAAAATTTTAATTATAAAGTAAAAACCATTCTAGCCGAAATAATTTTTCCCTTTGGTTTACTGTTTTTGCGTTCGTTGTTAAAAATTACAAGTAAAATGTAACTAAATGAAAGTATTTTTAATTAAACTGTACTTACAGCAGAAGGATTTGTATTTGCAAAAACCAGAAATAATTCCGCAATATCGGAGTTTGAAATCCACATTTTTGTTCCATTTATCACATACTCGGTTCCATCCTTCTTTGCTTCAGTTTTCAAAGAAAAAGCATCCGATCCTGAACCCGGCTCTGTAAGACAAAAGCTTCCTGTCTGGAAAAGAAAGAAAAAACAAAATAATATAAAATACGCTTGCTTTCGTTACTTGTTTACTTGGCATTACTTGGCATTACTTGGACTTTACTTATACGATATCAAAAAAATTCATGGTACCTTGAACCCGAATTTCTTTACTTACGTAATGTTGTGCTAATCTCGTGAGATACTTTGATTTTTGTTCTTCCGTGGCAACTTTAGTGATTAACGAATTCACCAGAGTATTATGAATATCGACTAAAACTGCCACAGCTCCGTCCACTTTAGCAATTTCTTCGATGGTTAAAATTGTTGTCATGAAATTACATCCAGAACCACCGTATTTTTCTGGTATTTCAATACCCATTAACTATCGAATAAATTGATTAAAGATGTTAGAAAGAAGAATTGGAAAATGTGAATAAAAGTTTGAAAATTAAAGGCATAAATATCACAAATTAACCACTTGGCTTTAAAGTCGGTACGAATTTATAATTATATAAGGATAAATAAAAATTTCTGCTATATTTACATACACCATTTTCGAAAAGTTTTCGTACTAATCCCTCATCTATTTTGCTTTCCTTTTCCATTTTTCGTACGAGAGGGGCAATTTCCTCTTTTGCAAATTTACTGACTAAAAAATTTCGCAAAAATTATATTTTGTATCTATATATTGATGAATATATTTTATAAAGATTAATCAATTGTAAAGTATGAAAATTGTCGCTGTCTCTCACTTCGCTCACGAGTGAATAAATAAACAATCTATCGAAAAACATTCAATGATAATTACCGGTTTCTTTCATTAAAAGTTCTTCATCTGTAAATTGGGATAAAGGTCCTGGACAATAATTGAATAATGATACGCAAGTACTCAAATTTCTTTTAATATACATCTTTGGTGATATCTGAAAATTTGATTCTATTGAGCCTTTTTCATTTTTCAACATGTACTTGGAGTATATCATGTTAGAACTGCTAGAAATTACGTTCCGAACATAAGAAAATTTATATTCCGTTAAAGATCGATAATCAATTATCAATTAATGTAAACAAAATATTCGAACGTGTACTTGGTTGTACGATTGGATCGAAACTCGACGAAGAAAACTACATAACGAACAGGTAGGATTTATCATGGTGTTTTTTTGTATATGATATACTTATACACGAGAAAGAAAAAATATAAAGAGATATCCATAGTGATAGTCACTTGGTAATTAAAAAAAAAAAAAAAACAATGTCTTTAAAAAGTCGATTGGTTGAATTCAGAATATTAACATGTCACGTCATAAAACAAAAATTTTATGCTATCCCTTCCACTCGCCTTGTATCGAAATGATTGATTCAAATTTAGTTAATCATTGTTATCAATTGTACATACATGCATACATACATACATACATACATACATACATACATACATACCTGTCGTATTATCGGTGTAAATGAATTCATATTTAATTTATGATTTATATTTTATATCGCGAATTACAAATCGATTCAAATGAAATTGACGAGAAATTTTAATTAATATTGCATGAAACGTGTAGACGTTATGTTTATAAGAATGTAAGGACTGGAAAGATAAAAAATAAAAATCAATGTTGCCTGGTCGAAGGCTATAATAATACTGACTAGATCGTTATATCATATCCATCTGTTATGCTCGAAACTTTACTCCCAGTTGATTCTGGTATAAGCGTCAAACAGGTTCTTATCACCGACGAGGTACAGAAAAGACCTAACATCCAATGCTTTTATTTTTCTCCAGGGCATCGGGGGCACGCGTGCCCCTTTATCATTTTAATGTCAGTTTGAATGTTACCGATTCAGCATAAAATAAGATTGCAGCATTAATAGTGGTTAGAATTAAAACTAAACGTAGCTATGAAATTACGTAAATTAAAATAGGATGGGATATACAGGGTGGGACGTTTAAGTAAACATAGTTAAATATCTCTATTACTTGTGGTTGTGTGAAAATACTCTGTGACGAAGTTACGTTACTTTAAAGGGAACATCTAACAAGAAAAGGAAATCTTTTTATGAAGATTTGGTTTTATTTTGCGATTCCAAAATTATCAAGGTTTTTTATATGGAACCATGTATTTTTTCCCTATTCTTATAGAAGGTACAATGTTTTAAATTCAACAATATACTGCTCAGCTCATCTGGTCTTCAGATATTATTATTAATATTGCTTAACGTTATCAAACCATTATTTATGTGTTCCTATTTAATCCTTTCGAACTGCCTTTTTTCTATTTCGAGTTTATTTATTTATTTATTTATTTATTTATTTATGCAATATTAAATTTATTTACGATCTAAGATCGCGAGTATAAAAAACCTTGGGCTTTTCTGCAAAAAATTCGGACACTTTTAACTAGTTAAAAAATTTTAATATTAACTACAGAAACTGTAACGATAGTCAAGAAATAAATAGAAAACATGTATAGCTGTACAAAGTAAGAACTTTATTTATGATTTTTGGTAATTACGTATAAATATACGTATTACGTATAATGACGGATTTCGAAAATTTTTCGATACGTTATAAAACTCAACAGTTTGAAGAATTTTTTCCTTCGCGTGTAACCGCCGCTTGGGCTTAGTTTCCGAGATATTTGGTAAAGCATTACTATTGCATTGAGTTTTTCCTATAAACTTTCCTGTACCTCGTCTGTGGTTCTTATGTAACTTTCAGAAATAAAATAATTTCTTGTTGATCGGAAAATATTCAATGGTACGGAAACTATTATTTATACTATTTGATTACATTTATTAGAAATTAAAACATCGCTACGCTTTGTGCATTTGGATTGGAATACGTTGCGTTACACACACACATGTATACATGTGTTTACATATGTACATGTAAATAGGTAGATCTCTTTATCTCGTAGATATTACTACTAGAATATAGAACTACAAACTATAGAACTTCTACTTAACGCTAGTGTTATTAATTTAACAACATATTTTAATGTCATGGTTCGATATTAAGTATTAAATATTAAATATTAAATATTAAATATTAAATATTAAATATTAAATATTAAATATTAAATATTAAATATTAAATATTAAATATTAAATATTAAATATTAATTAATTCGTGGGCAATGCATTAAATTGTGTCAAATGCAGACAGAGCATCGTATCTTGCATAAAGTATGATTGAATTCTCTTCGTATATTTATCGATGGACTTTAACCTTCTACTTGTTACAAACGTTTACGCTCATTTATAAGTAATTTTTCTAGGCTAAACATATTCATCCAGTCCGATTGATCAAGTTTTGCCCGAATCACCGATATACACCGAAATAGTACATTGCTATGACTCAGGATATGGCCAAATAATAAAATTAACATCGAATATTGAATCTATCCATTGCTATTGCTCTTTCAAATAAGTAACTTATCAATCGATGCAGGTAGTAAATATATTCTTCTAAAAATTAAGGAGGCGCGTTTGAAACTTTTTAAATCAAGTGGTATTGAACGCATTTTGTACGGTTGTACGTGGTTCGATCGATAAAGCGTGTTAAAATAAAAGTGAACGTATAACAAAGGTGAAAGTAAACGTATGTATAAGATGTGTGTGTTGCGTTAAAGTATAATATACAATTTGATACGATTATATTATTTAAATATAAACATATAGATATATTGAAGGAAACACTGAAAGTAATTTATGGTATCGATTAAAATTAGATATCTAAATTATATAATTATTAAGGGAGGTTCCAATGAGTTCCAATTTATTTTGTCTTCAAACAGTTGTACTTCATAAAATTAACAAACATTTTTTTTAGTTTATCAGTGTCATACCGAAACACAAGTTCGTCTTTTTTCGGATCTCACAACTGGCTTCCCTAAATACAACGTATTTCGATGACTTTTAGTACGCACAGATATCATACATAGCGTATCATTGGTTGTGTAAAAGTAGCACATTTTGATTGGACGGTAAGTTAAAAGATAACCAATCGGATGATTCATTTTGAAGCAACGATTTCTCGTTGGATTGCTCCTAAGGTTTCGAAGATCCGTTGCGCACCACTATTGTGCGCACCATCCGCGCGCCCATCGTGCAATTAGTTGGAGGAAAAAAAAGCAGGAATTTGGAGTAGTGTAGAAGACAAGGTTGAAACGTTAATCTCGATAAGTAGACTGTACAGATTATTTTTGACCATTGAGTTCAGTACGTGGTCAAAAGAAGATCAAGCATGAAAATTCTCACTAACGTGAGTACAACTAAGTTGATTGTAAAATAGTAGGTTAAAAAAAAGTACAGTTGTTTGGAAAAGCTGAATACAAGAAAGGAAGGGCGTATAGCACGAAGTGGAGAGAAGAAGATAGAAGTGGTAGTGGAGGTGGTAGGAATAGCAGTGGTGGTGGTAATACGGGTGAACCAGGAGGTGGAGAAGGCTTCGGGAAGGCTTGCCAGCCGCCGGAAGAGCATCGACGGAGACGGGGGCGGGGAAGGTGTCCACCGAACGGAACGACCGCTCGGTGATACGAACAGCGAGCGAGTCGAACGATTCACCGAACGGATACGGATATATCAACCATCGACGATAGTTGTCGATTTTGTGTTAGGTAAGTCCCTTTAAGTCGTACCAAAAATATTTCTATAGATAAGAATCGCTTTGAAATTGGTGACGCTGTTCAAATAGGAACGAGTGTGATCCGAAATAATTGACAAGAATGACGTAGCGTAAGGGGTGTGTCGTCGATTAGGCGGCAATCTTTGATGCTTTTTTCTAGTTTGCTAGACACTGTTGAATAATACCTAATCTTTAAAGTCCTATGAGACTTGTTCTTCATCAGCTTTTAAATATTACGTAAAAATACGTTAATAATTACTGTCAAAATTCTCGCTGTCATAATTGCGCCATTGAAAACCATTACTTTCCGCTGCTGTATCGCCATTTGCATTGTTGAACCATTGACCTTCTTTTCTTGCTATGTCTCTTGCTATATTCCCGTTAAAATTTATGCTTAAACAAAACGTTTAAGCTTAAATGCGATGGTAATTTCAATATTTATAATTTCACTTTTTAATTCGACATAGTACTTCCCGATGTGTCGTACAATATATATATACTATATATACACACACATATATATATATATATATATATGTGTGTGCATATACACAGTATATAATATATATGCATACACACACACACACCGGCGGGAAAGCATTACAGCGAAAGTAAAAATTATGATATTCATTTTGAGTTTTTATTTCGACAATTTGAAAATTCACTAATATTTTTTGTATAAAAGGTAAAAGTGACAAGTAAGTGTGTAGGGTTTGTAAACGATACGTTTCAAATTCTTCCCTTTATTCCCTACATGTATTTCATCGATTCGTTGCATACCTAGTAATGTTAGAATGGCGAAACTTGCCAAGATATAACCAAAGTAAAAGCGAACTTTTATATCTTTAAATTTATTCGTTAGTTCTCGGCTTCCACGGTTGCGCGCGCGCGAGCGCGAGCGCTTGGTGCTTGCGTATGAATACGATTACTTCACGTTTGTTTGCAAAGAAATAAATTGACATATATGCATACGCGTGTGCGTGGTGGATGCGTGTATGCGCTCGCGCGCGTATGTGTGTGTGGTCATTTGGGCGTATTCGCACGAATAACCATACGCTGAGTTCGTCTCGACGTCCTTATGATCGAATTTGTAAATGGAAACAAAATGTTGATGCAACGTGCATATATTTTTATGTGTAATCAAAAAGTATTATTTAAAACGTAAATGTAATTATATAATTGTTACTTTTTATACCTTTGTTCTTATAAGAATTCAAGATTGTGACGTAAAATCGTCGCTAAAAAGGAAATAAATTTGTTGCTCTCGAGTTTCGATTCTTGGAAGAAGACGTGCTCACCACCTATGCGTTCAGCAGTGTGTGTCAATTTATCTGTTGAGTTTTAAACTTTTAACCGATCCAAATGAGTTTCGCTTTAATTTACAATTTTATAAATGAAGCTCATTCGTTACTTCTCTCGTGATATTAACAGATTAATGTTGTTAAGTAGCTTAATTCTGTATGTAAGTCTCGTTACGCATTTATTTCGAAATAGTGTTGCCAGTGATGTTCAAGTGGTGTAATCTTGTTTGATTTAAAATAGTGTTACTTTACTATTTATAGTGTAAATCGAATGTAGGTAAAATGTATAGTAGTCGATGTTTAATCGTTCACCGATAAAGTAATTAATTTTCTTTTCTTTTTTTTTCTTTTTTTTTTCTTTTTCTGTTAATTTATCCACAGAATATGGTGTGATGTTGTTTTTAATCAATCGGAGGAACGTAGTACCGCCCGATGAACAACGATAGTAAGCTTTGCGTTTTAAGTTATGACATCATCGCGTCGAGAAACAGCGGACGCGTCGCATTAAGTATCTCGCGCACGATACGCGCATTCGATTCACTATCTCGGTAGTTAATGCGTTATCGACATTTTTCATGTATCGGCTTCATAATCGGCTTTTTTTTCTTTTTTCTTCTTTTTTCCTTTCTTTTTTCTTTTTTTTTTTTTTTTTCTTTTCTTTTCTTTTCTTTTCTTTTCTTTTCTTCTTTACCGGTAAACAACGATAGGCTCGGCTGTGTCGAATCTATATTGCTTCAACTCGTTTTGCCAATTGAAAATCTAAATTTTTTATAAATGATATTAAATTGTAGATAAAAATTGAGTAATTACTTCAAGAAGTATACAAGGTAATGTAAAATTAGTATCATCGTGCTACAAATGTATTTGGCAATTGGTTTTGTTGTTAAATAAAACGTTGACGAACATTAATTGAAAAAGTTGCATCGCTTGGTCACGATGAATTCTGTATGCATGCGGATCAAGAAATTAACCGAAATCAGAAATCGTTCGTTGTTTTCCTTTTCTTTTCCTTTTTTCTATCCAAACGTAAGACATACAAGTAATGTATTTTAATAAAAATACGAAGGTATATAATTTATCTTCCGTATTTGATACGTTTAAGAATAGAATTTACGATAAAATACGAGGTAAAGGAAAAGAATGGTTCGCGACCGAAAAGAGTATTGATCCTTTCGCTTCAGTGGTAGTTAAGAAGTAATATTTCTATTTTTGTTAATACATGAATACAGATTAAAGGTATCTTAAGTTTGTGCACTTTGTTTGAAAATTTTATTTACAAAAGTTCATCGTGAAATGATACAATGTGATATTGATTTAAAAAACTTGCATTTTTTAATCGATAAATTAAAAACGAGTGTTTTTTATTTGTTTCGAATCTATAGTTGTTTAATTGTTTTAGCTCTTAGTTAAAGGATGGTGCTAACCTATATAGATAGCTTGTTTGATAATATGAAAACAGATAGAGTATTAAAATATCCGTTAGAATTTTAAGAAAATCGAAGAGATTGCTTAATGAATTCTTTTTCTCTAAAATTACGCGTACAATGAAACCATTTAGTTCAATAAAATCAATGAAGCGAACGATGAAGAGACAACTTGATAGAAAATTGCGATGTACACTGTGGGACAAACCGGTACATCGTGTAACAGGTGTAAGAATTTGAAAAATAATCTCCAGTTTGCCTGGCAGAGAGTAAAATTCACGGAAGCAGTGAATTTGGGTTAAGCGTACGCTTCCGAATTATTAAGAGCCATTAAACGAGATTATTAATGACGCTGATGTGTAGTACTCGACACATAGCTTCCAACAAAAACACAAATATATTATATTTCCTTTGCGCGCGCGCGCGCGCGCGATGAATAGCGGAAAAACAAAATACGTGATTTTGCTAGTCGTAATATATTTAAACACAAAACAAAGAAACATGCAGAAAATGTAAAATTATAGGCAGAACCGATACGATGGGGATGAGGGAACGTACACAGGGCAGAATGGGGGAGGGACATGTAGTATAAATAAACGTTGTAAGAATTTGGAAAAAGACATACACGACTTTGGTCGGTTTAGAGGGACTCTTGTCAGTTACCGCTACTGGCTACGTATATTCGACGCACCTTACACTACTTGACTGTTACTCGTAAGTTTATTGATCGTTTGCTGACTTCTGTCGCTTTTCCTGCGTTCCTTAGTTTTCACATTCACAGTAATGAACTAAATAGCTGAGAATTATCTATTATGCGAACAATGAAGCATGATACGCTGCGTACGCTAGAAACATAAGGAAGTCGAAAACTAAAAAAGATGAGATAGGGAAGATAGGGAATACTTCTAATGGAAATAGCTTTTTCATTTTATTTCCGGCAGTGATAAAAAATAAACCAACACATATGTTTAATATATGTAAAATGTTTTATTTTAGTCGGTATCCAACGGCGGGGGAGGAAGGGAGAGGAGGAGGAGGAGGAGGAGGAGGTGGTGGTGGTGGAGGAGGAGGAGGTGGCGGCGGCGGTGGCGGCGGCGGCGGCGGTGGTGGAGGTGGTAGTAATAGTAGAGGTGTTGGGGCAGTGATTAGAAAAACGAAAAAGTGAAAAAGAAAAAGAAAAAGAGAAAAGAAAAGAAAGGAAAGAAAGAAAGAAAGAAAAAACATAAAGAAATTGGTGGAAAGAAAATACAGTAATAATAAGGATGGCGGACACCAGTCAACAACAACAACAACAACCGTTG
>SMSQ01004184.1:196716-219493 GCA_019453375.1 Ctenoplectra terminalis | reverse complement strand
AAAAATTAACCAACAGCTATCGATTTAGAATTCTCCGAGATCTTCTTCCCAAGCATCAACTGTAGCGGCGTCACTGTTAATATGCAACAGAGTGCACCAATGATTGCACTAATACCCAGTTTCGTGTAGAGAAGAAAAATGATTGCACCGATCTGGAAACAATATTTATAATATTACCAGCTATATAAAATATTTTATTTATTCCTGTACCTTCAGTGGAATTGCCCAGGTATAGTGTCCAATCCAGAAAAAACTCATCACGTTATAAACGTCCTCCGATATCAAATTGGTCAAGGTTCCAATATCAGCAGATTGCTGATATTTATTTTGTTCTTTCTCCTTGTTTGGTAGATTCTCCTCTTCGTCGATACTCCACGAACATAAGCGCAAAGCTTTATCGTACAGCAGCGCCTGTAACATTAAATCAATCAGGATAGTTTCCGATGGTTTCTATTTTTAAATTTCAAGTGTACCTGAAGAGCAGTCTTCAAGCGGATACCTTCGACACAGAGTATATGTGTGGAAGCCTGGCTTAAAGTGCTTTGCAATAAAGCGGAGAAGAACATCAGCAGGCCCAGAAAGTATCCATCTTTCAAGATTTCAGAGAACGTCATGATACCCTAAAGCGTTACATAATATTTCGCAGGAGCTTTTTTCTTTTTTCATTCGAAAATAAGTTCTTCTTTCCGAAGTGAAAGATTATTCAAGAAAACTAGATACCATAGAAGTTCGACGATTTATCGTTCCATTTTGGGAGGCAGAAACGTAGTCCAGAATTTTGGAAATGCACATCGGACCTACAAGGGTTGCAGCATCCCCTAATAATTTCAACAATCCTCCGACAGCAAAGGGACACCATATTTTCTTCCAATAGCATTTCCAAAGACACAATTTCTTCGTTTCTTCCTACAAAGATGTTGAGAAATTCTACAAATTCTTCTTAAAAATCATAAAATTCTTTTCAACTTAAGCGGGCTCTCATTCGACTGAAAAAATTCCTAATTCTGATTCGAATGATCGAGTCAAAAATGATCCGAGAATTGTCTTCTCTAGAATTACCCTATGTTCCTGGTAAATTTTCTGAAATTTCTCAAATTGCCACCTAGTAGTCTCTTCCTCGGGAAGTTGACCCAGGTCCTGGTTGTCCAGAGGCGTGCCGTATCCCTTGGATAGCAGGTCGATTACCCAATGAAAGGTGATCCTACCCAGAAACGGCACCTCCGCGTGTTTGTACACCGTTCTCCCTCGATAATCTCGATCCCCTCGCCCGATCAAGTATCTCCTCCTCTTTCTCGTCTAGACGGGGCAAAAATCGTAATTGACTTATTTGCAGTGGCGCATTAATACGAGGTCTATTTGCATACTTCGGTCCGCTTGTTTTTACTGGGTCAAGGAGTCAGCGTACACGCGCGAAATATATTTGGATCAAACGGAATCATGGAATCTTACTATTGAAAGTTAATACTTACTATTGAAAGACCACTTATGGTTCAAATAGGCTCGTACTTAACGCAACTAGAATTAGATATGAAGTATGCTGCCTGATTCGCGACAGTTCTAAAGAGTAGTTACGGAGGAAGGGTAAGGCCTGATGCAGAAAACGACAAACGACTTTTCTCCGCGCGATCTCGCTGCGATCATATGTTTGTCTTTGTTGTTTTTGACTTGGAAAACAAAGAAAGATATATGATCTCAGCGAGATCCAACTAATGATGAGAATTTGGTCGCAGAAATTGGTGAAATTTATACATTGTAAAAAAAATAGTTGAACCGAAGTGATTGGGAAATGATCAAAATTGTGTAATGGTAGAGACTACTTTGAAGTTCAATTATTTTTGGATTTTACAATATGTGTGTTCGTTTTATCTATCTAGGAACGAATCAGGGATTATTGAATAGATTGGGCGAGACTATTTTTGCGATCTAGTTTACAGTATGGAGGAAGAAAAGTTCGTGTTGCTACTCGATAAGCCCAACTACCGCCTCAGGCTATGATAATAAACGTTATTATTCAAACAAGCTGAGTAAATGTAAAACAAATGTTTGAACTCGGTGCTAGCAGTAGCTGGCTCTTCTCGATAAGGTTGTAACATTGTGTCGCTAATTCGCGGCTCGATGCTAGCCGTAAGAAGTAGCTGGCTTATAAATTGCGTGACTGATAGATAAAAAATAAAAAAAAAAAATCATTCTGATAACGCTTAAAAAAATAACAATTTGAAATTAATATTGTAATTAAAGTAATAAATATCTTACCATAAGATAAAGCGTGTAAGAATCAAAAACAGCGATGAGGCCACAGAGAACGGCGGTGGTCGCTGTGGTTGTATATCGAACGTGCTCGATGGACAGACCATATCTGAATATATCGAGAAATTATTTTAAGACGTTGGTAATACGATAAAAATAAAAAAAGAAACTTTTTATGGAAGAATTTACCTACGAATTTTTTTGCTTAAATTCGCTCAGGTAAATCAGTAATTGGTAAAACTGACCTAGAAAAATATATAAATTTCCACGCTCGTGACAAGCTAATCGTAGCAAAGATTCCAGCCGAAACGGAGGTCCCAAGACCGTTTCTAATTTCAGTTGCTCGATGGAGGATCCAGCAACACAAAACAGCCAGAATAGTAAGGATCGTGGAAAACGAAGTCGATGTGAGGAAAGATTCGCAGAGTTCCAAGAAAAGTACCACTAATGTTGTTATGCAGAACAATGTTCTAGTTGTGTGAAATGGAAGAAGTCTTCTGCTAATTCTAAACGAAAAAAAAGAAACATGTTAAAGAAGTGCATTTTTTGTCGACGAGTATTAGAAGAGATTTCCATTTCATAATTTCTTGTTTGACAGCGATAAAGAGAAATTTTATGATTCAAAGTTATCACCGTTCTCTAAAGTGTTTAAGTAAAAGTTTCAACTTATTTACGATCTTCGCACCCATGTACTTAAGCGCGATCAATCGATCTTCGACAGCCCCTCAATTATAAGAAAATTAACCTTCCTTCCAACAAATAAACCATCATTCTGTATGGATCCAATTTCCGAACGAAATCGATCTAAGTCAACTCAAACTCCAATAAAATTAACTATCCAACTAATTATCCGGTAATTACCACTTTGGCCAAACGGGAATCCAATTTTTCCTATATCACCTAGAAATTGAACGATTTTGCTCTCGAACGCTCGATAATCTACTCTTACGAGCATGTCCCTCAATTTCCGCCTGTTCAATCGAGCTATCGCTTTATTCCTTGGAATTTCAATCGGATAATCTCTGGATTAAACCTTCTGTTGAAAAGATCCGATCGAGTTTAAGGAGGCGGCGAGGAATTGCTATTGATTTTCCAGCAAGCGAGCGAGGATAAGCCGAGCACCCATCTTATTCGGTTTTATTAAGATTCCTCGAACGAGTAAGATGACGTAAACCAGGAAAGAGTGCACGCGTAGGTGTACGAACACCCTGACGAACCACGTGTCATAAATTATTCCGCTAATTAATCCGTGCTTTCTGGCGATCCTTAGATCCACGCTTCTTGCTACTCGAGACGGTTAGCGGAAACGTTGATGTTTAATAATCAAAGAACTTTTGATTATTAAATTTCACAACGCGTATCGAGCATGACTTTTTAAAGAAGATTATTAATTGCAGTAAACGGTCGACCATCGTTAAAAAAAAAACAATAAACTGTATATAATTTGTTGTAAAAAAGGTCAAGCAGAGGCGAAGAAATGAATAGTCTGGATAAAATTTTATCACATCAATTGAAGCAAATTGTTGAAATAGAACGTAGCCCTTTCTGAATCATGGGGCATCCCAAACGTGAAACATTTCATTTAATTGAAAGTTGCTTCAATTGGAGCTATCTAAGCCTAAAGATCTCCCCTTCTCGCGTCTTAAATACAAATTAAATATTCGGTACACGTTTTTCTCAAATCAACAACACTCACCATTACAACCAAAGCAAATACCGCTACTTGTTCGAATAATAAAATCTTATCGTTTCGAGAATAACATTCGAGAACGCGATATCAACTATAATCATTATTATCGAACCGAATATCGATGGCTGCTAAATAATGTACAAATAAATCATGCGTGTCGTTATCGAGTCTTTGTTAAGTAATGCAAAAATTTCCCACTTTGAGATATCTATTACTTAGAAAGCTACTTTCGATCGTACTTCTTCCTGTTCGTATTATAATTACTCTCATCGATCAAGGAAAATCTCTAGATCAGTGATCGTCTCTCTATCGAGAAATTGCAATCTCCGTCGAGTTCTGTTTCTTTTCTTGAACACTTACTTTAGTTGTTTGCTACATTTATATTTGAGAGCGATGATCGACGAAATAAAGATCGCGATCACAGGAACGCAGATGTTGGCGAGTTCCACGAGGCATTCCTCGGTGGGATCGTTCTCGGTGAACCGGATGTTTGTTCCGTTTTCCGTTTTCCAGGACCACGCAATGCGTCTGCCGGATTTTGGTAGAACTCGTAGAAATTTGTAGATTTTGCAGAATTCCATTTTAATTTCGTTTAGGACAGTGTATATCGGATATTATCTCGATGCATATATTTAACAGCTACCTAAAAATATAACATTGTCTTTTTACAATTTTTTCTATTTTTTAAAATATTTTTATTTCTGTATTTTATTTTTTTATTTTTTTTCAGCGATAAAAAACCGCTCGTGTTTACAACAGTTGAAAGAGTTTGAAAGTTTTTCCACGCATGGTTTATTGGATCCAGCTTTTACGCAATCCGTTTATTTTGCCTTTGCGTTGGTATTTTATACGTAGTTTAACAATTTGTTTAATCTCAGCGAAATGCATTTTACAAGGATTACGGGCTAGGAATAGCGCGTTTGTTTTCATTATTTGCACCGTGACGTAACGATAGATCTGTTCACAGGAAACGGTTCCAGCGTGCGGTTCAGCGGGTTTCAAACAATGCCCTCCATTTTTCGACAATGCGCTTTATGTCTGTCAAAAATATCTTACGCTCGAGTAGCTCTGGATGCGCTCGATAAAAGTGCGTTCGAGTCGAGTGCGCGTTCTCGCGTGAAGTCTAGTTAAACTTGTATTTCCAACCGGTGTGTCTTTCGCGGAAATAAAAGCATGTTGCTTGGTGAAGTGACGAAGTTACCCATTGGAAATCAAAAATAGATTTTTGTTTGCGATGCAATGCTTGGCAAGTGAATTGGATAGCGCTTTATTTTTATCTCTGTTAAATGAATCTATTTAAATGATATTTCATAAAACAATTATTTTTTAACAAAGATTTTATAAAATCTTGTTTTAAATTCTTTTATTACTTTAACTTACTTTAACAATTCATGCAAATACAAGTTATGTACAACAGTTCATTGCTTTGCATTAGACATAGTGTCAATACAGTGAATAGATATTGCAAACGTGTATGGATATCGAAGAAATCGTAAGGCACGGGATTAAACTGAATTGCGTTTAAGAGTGATCTCACAAAAAGACCAACCCCTTGATGGTTTAACCCTCTGCACTCCTAAACTTCCTTAAGTTTCACAGGACGATTGTAAAAATTTTAAATATTCTTTTGGAAAGAAACAAAAATTATAAATGCTTTTGATTTTCTATTTATTTGATTAATTATCTTTGTATTAAAATAAAAAAAGAAAAATCGAATCGACGAAAATACAAAATTTAATTCAAAATATAATCTCTAAAGAAAATTACACGTGTCGCCATAGCGATGCCAATGGAGTGCAAAGGGTTAAATTAGCGCCTCAAGCTTCCGTGGCACGTTTTGTATAATGAGAAGCTCGTAAAAAGACCATTAGTCTCAAGGCAACGTGAACCAAAACTTCGATGCCCATTCATGTAACGAAACAAAAAAAAAAAAATATTAATGTATCGATCATTATCTTAATTCAATGATCGTGAAAATTTATTCGTTAGCATTCGCTTCGCCCAGCTGTGCTTGCAAGAAAAATGGAAAAATGATGCGAAATAGATTCGCGTTGACACGAAAACGTTCTTATGGACGCGTTTATTGAATAAACGATTAATTAAAATTCATGGGCACCGGTCAGCGATATGCTAAGTTCCAAAGTAAAGTAACAGCACTTACGTGTTCCTAGTCGGAATTCTTTGACGCGGTTCGTTACCATAATTTATACGGCAACTCCATTGCCCCGTGTTTCTGTTATGTCACCGTTCCACCGATGATTTACGTTTCGTTTCTTCGCGCGAGCGACTGCTTCCGAACGCGTGGTCTTCACTTTCGCGTTTCAATCGGCGAGATTTGGTCGTTTTTTCGAGTTGAAAATTAAGTTGTTTCGTCGACGATAATCGTAGTGGGAAGTTGGAAGGTTCGCTTTGCAATTTTTTTGGGTGTAGCTATGATCCACGAGTGTTGAAGTAATCAGTATTCTGTTGAACGAATTTGTACGTCATCCCATGAATCGTTTTTGTTATTCCTTCGGTGAGGTTGTAGTGACAAATTTTAAAGCTATGCGAGAATAAATAGTTTCACGATTAAGTGTTCCTAAATTTCGTTGACCTTTTCATCTTTTAAAGGTAACATTTTGATTTCTTGATTTTCTTGTACTGAGCTTTGATTTAAATAATGTATCGATAGAATTTGACTTGTTATGTAGTCTATTAGACATTAAAAGTATCGAAAGTTGTTCGCGTTATGTAAATACTTGGTGAGAGTGCTATTGCATCGAATAAATGAAAATTTTTTTAGAATCGATATAAGTTTCATTTATGCAAATGGAGTAAAGACTCAGTTTCTTAATTTAGTTAGATTTTTAACAAATCTAAAAAGAATTTCTTTGAAGAAATCTAAAAAGATTCTCAAATACTCCGTATACGACACATTTTGAAATCGCACAATTATTTTACAGATAAAAATGATGAAAAAAAGACAAGCCGAAAAAATCTCAAGCGTGTACAAGACTCAAGGATGCACCATTGACTCCAACGCGAGTATTTATTTAGTGCTCGAATTCTGAAGGGCCAGAAACCACTTGTCTGCTTCGAATCAGTATTCCTGATCACGCACGTGCGCGTCGTTCGCGCCGAGATAGGAGTACGCGTGCTTTCTGCTTGACGGTCTGCGGCTTACTGACAGATCAGAGAACCGAATGTCGAACACAGCGAGCGAATGGTAATTCCATGTGCGTGATGAGTCACTGGTGAAAAAAAGATCTCGATTCTGCTGGCAGCAGACTCTTCTTTCACCGGAAGCGTAAGCCCGCCCGTCCTAGAAAAGCAGATTCTTTCGAGCTGCCCTCTTGGCTCTCGAACTCTTTTTCCATCTCGAGTACGCGTCAGGACCGGAGGAATTTAGCTACACCGAAGCTAACGAACATGTTCACCGAAATTCAGAGAATTGTTTTTGGAAACAATTTATTATCTTTAACTGTTGTTTATTTAATTGAAGATAATTTTTCGATGAAATTTTCTTCTTCTTGTTTTTTGAGGAAGATAAAGTAATAAGCGTTACAGTTGTTTCTTGTTTACTCTCTTCGTGTTTATGTAGTTAAGGTTGAGAGGATTTGACGATAGGGGTGGAAATGATAAATGAAAGAAGACGATAGCTTATTTGAAAAATATTTAATAATAAACATTGACAATATACAGAGAAAATACGCCATAAGAAGTCGCTATGGGAGTAATAAGAACCTAACAACTGGTCCAGACTTACAAAATATCATCAAATCAGACAATGATAAAGGTGTTCCAAACGACACCCCGTGTACTCCTATCAGTATTTTGCAACTAAAGTTTCGAGTTGATCGTATCTTTGTTTTCTCGAATTGTTTTTTTTTTCTTCATCTCGTGTATCTGATTTTTTGTTATATTTAATTAATATTATTTTTTTTATTTTTTTTGCTTCCTTTTCCTGCAGATTCATCGGTACTTCTCGTCTTCAAATTTCCATCGCGTGTAAGTGTATTCCTCGGATGTGTGTGTATGCAATGCTCAACTCTCCTGCGTTTTTTTGGCGTAAAATCGCTTACGCCTGCTTTAGCATATTTTTTTTTTTTGTTTTTTTTTTTTAACTCTGAGAGAAATTCGCAACTGGAAACCAATGGCGGTTCGTATGCGTCTCCCGTTGCGAATCCATTTACATTGCGAGAGAAGCGAAAAACAGGTGGCATTTAGCTGTTTACGATGTTCTCTATTTTGTATTCATCTTTTTTTGTTTTTTTTGTTTTTTTTTTTTGTTGGTTAACATTTCCCATTTTTTTTCTGTTTTCTTTTTTTCGTATCCTCATTTGTTGAATCGTTATTACTATCGTTCCTCCCTTTTATATTCGATCATTGAATCGCGCGCGTTTCCCCCTATCTTTCTCCACCTTTTTCTTGAATAATCATACAAGTTAGTTTCTCGATCCAGTACATCTATGCACGCACAAACTTACTAAGAACATGGGTTCTTTCTATCGCGCTGATTCAAAAAGGGCCAAAAGTATCATCACGTTCATTCAACACACGATTCACGGACACATATCGTTTCTTCATATATCACTCATGCACTCACCACTCTAAGAAGTTAGACTTATTATCGTAATAACGCCCTAATGTCATGGAACATCTCATACTTGTTAATTTTTTCCTTTTTTTTTTTCTTTTTTTCGCTTGCTCCTCTCTTTTCCTTGCGATAATTCGAAAAAAGAAGATGGCCAAATGTCATGCCCGGGATCCTCCTCGGTGCTGGGTTCGCGGATTCGTTTCGCGCGTCCAAGTGTCCCCTCTGACAGGAAAGGTCAACTCTAGAGAGTTTCCGGGCCCGGAATAAGAGAGCGGAAATGTGCGTTCGCGCGCGCTCGAACCGCGACAATGTTAGCGAATGATTCACAAGGATCCCGAGCGAAACAGGCCACAACGCCGCCTAGTACGCTAGGATATGTTGCTCGTAAGATGTGTCGTTTACGTAAGTCATGTAGTCATCTAGATTCACTTTAAAAATCCCGTTTACGGTACTGCATTTAATAATTAGATTAGAATCATATATTTATATATATATATATATAACGTTACGGTGCGTATCGATCGTATTGGATTATTTTACAATGCGATTTTCCGCTAGCACTCGAAAACGTACGCGGTTCAACGAAAAATATAATGATACATGGACACAAAGGAGTGAATATCGATGGTGTTTCTTGGAATTTAGAATCTTGTGATTTTGTCTCGCGTTTTGTTTTTTTATTTTTTTTTTTTTTTTTTTTTCGTTTTTTAATTTTGTGGACGCGTCCAAGATGACCGACGATCGGATCGAGCACTTTATAATTATACAGATCACTTTTGTACAATTTGCAAAGAGAAGTTTCTATGCTGCGTGTTTCTACTAGACGAGAAGCACTTTAATTTGTATATAAATTAGTTCTAAGAGTATCAAGGAGACTAGTATCTGTGTTTCTATCGTTGAGTTCAATCCTCGGTTTCTCTAAGACTCAGAAACACGTACTATTCTAATCTATCCGTTTCTGGCTACCTCTAATTTTGTTATACTTTCCTTTGTACAGTAATTCATTTATTATCCTCGATTCTATTTATTTCTTTGCCCTTAGATAAATATATGAAATGTTTCGTGAAATGTAGACCAAGTTTCAAGATCGATTTTAGTACGCAGAAGAGTTCGCGTAACTATTTATAGTCAAATTAATTTATCCATTCGAGTATCTATTTATTCTATGAATACAGACGAACAGAATTACGAATATTTGCACCATATCCGTGCCGTGAATTCATCTCAGTAGGTACATTTCACAAAACATCCCAAAAGACTCACGATTCGCGAACAAATAAACTACTACAACTAAATTTTCGAATCGAGTTTGCAATTGAATATATTATACAATTCAAAAATATGATTCGTCGATCATTTGGACGTATTATCAATTTCGCGAGACCTCGAGACACGTTATTATTAACAATCTTTCATAAAGAAACTAACAAGCAACCCAAGAAAGGGATTTCATTATTAGTGAAAAAAAAAAACACAAAATAAAAAGAAGAGAAGAAAAGAGAGCTCGGTGGTACCCGTCACCGTGAATCCATGGGGAATCGTGTACGATAGGCCTGCGTACGTAATCGGAGAACACGCTCGAAAGAACGATAAAAGTCGGGAACAAGAGGAGGAATATTTGGGGGGAGGGGGGGAGTTGTGCACTCGTGACGAAGAATAAGACGCGAAGACGATGGGTCTCGCCTAGATTTGAGCTTGACTTACGCTAGCCACTAGTTGTAATAGCCTACCGATAAAGGTATCAATTACGAGTAAGTATAAATTGTAATTACAGTGTACAATATACATGGATAGATCTTTCTCGCCTGGTTCCCTCGCCTAACGCGTGTTCCACCGTGAACGAACACGATCAGAGCGTATCCTTCCTAATATCAATGTATCATCGTCGAGTACACACAGGTCTCGAGAGCTTTACGTATAAGAAAAATGTGTTCGTTCAAGGAGGAACGATCGTGGTAGATGTATCGAGGGTCGAAGGAAAGGGCTCCTCCGTTTCAGGGAACGTTTCTTGCTCTCGAACAGAGAATTTTTGAGAATTTTTCTTTCAATTTCTCTTTTACTTTCTCTTGCCCTTTCTCCTCGGGGATGCGAGCAATCTCGTATATATCACTAGCATCTTGTGTTTCCTTTACCTTCTGTTCTCGTTTGTATAGTCCCTCCATTAAAATCTACACTCGTTAATTTAACGTTACAAGAATCAATGAGTATGTTATGAATTGTTCGGTTTAGCTCCTAAAACGGGCAACGGCGTCCCGCTATTTAATCCTTTTGTGCTCGACGAAATCGATTACAGTCGATTCCTAATTATAGTATGTTATTTACATGTACTGGCGCTCGCACACGCAAACGAAAATGAGAACATGATTTACTCGCTCGGGGCAATTATGATTCAGTGTAGTGAACCATTGGCCCCTTTGCCTCTCTTTCTAGTCTAAAGATCTATCCTAGCGATAGATTTAGAGTTTAAAACGTAATCGACAACAGTAACTATTCTGTCGCGCTATCTATGTAGAAAAAAAAGAACAAAAGAATAAAAGAAGATAGAAGTAGAAGAAAAAAAAAAAAAAGAAAAGAAAAGAATATCTTTGTCATATTTGGCTATTTCACACGACTTTTTGTGTTATTTTTTTTTCTTTTCCCTCGTTAACCATCGTGTTTCTTTCTCTCAACGTCGTTTCCTTTTCTCACCTGTTTCTTTCTATTTCTCTCTTTCACTCTCAAGTTCATTCACTCGTGGTCACTCGCATTCCTTCTTACTTACGATCCACGTTGAGTCACGCAACAACTTAACTATATATTTATATATATATATATATATATATATATGTATATATTTATTACGATAAATCTCCACTTAACTAGAACTTTTTTTTTTAACAGGGATTATCACTCACTCGGCTCAATGTGCGTACCATTTCCCTTTCGCGTATTTTATTTTGTTTTACCCCTTGCACGGGATACTCTGTGTTTATGTGTGTCTGTGTCTGTGTGTGGATCTCTCTCGATTTTTCTTCCATTCTCTAACTTGCCTCCATAATTATGTTTACAAAAAAAATAACAAAACTATGTAGCCGATATCTTTGATCGATCAAGAAGTGGATGTTGAGAAGAAGTCAGATTCAGTGATCGAGAATACGGTAAAAAATTGAGGAACATTAAACTTAAACGAACCTGTAGGGTTCATGGTTTGAAAAAAAAAAAAGAACAAAAAGGGTAACGTAGAATATCTTCGGTGGATAGGGTTAATTATTAGTTGAAAAATAATATTGAAAATATCACGCAAGGAAGTTAAAAGTATCCTTAGAGAGGCTGTTCGAGAAATTGTTTCAAAATTCAAAGGATCAGTCTATTAATTTTAGCGTTTTCGATCACTCGACTCAAACTTCGTCAATGAAAATTATTATTAACACATAGATGACATTTTGACGATCGAGGAATTGGAATGACTCATTCTGTTCAATTAATATTACCGGCTGTACTGATTCAGCAATTCAATTGGTGTTTCATACAAGGATTTCGCATTTACACGAGTAGAATGATAATTTTATATCGGTTGATACTCCTATTAGAGAGCTTTGAAGTTGAAACTAAAACCTCTAAACCATTATTATCGCAAGTTAAGATTATAATTTAATTTTAAATCCAATTCCTCCTCCAAAAAGTGTCTAAAAAAAAAAGCAAAAAATAAGAGAGCATAGAAACCTCAGTCGACAAGCTCCATCATCCGCAAAAACTACCCCTACTAAAATACTTCCATCTTTAGAAAAAAAGGCTGCCACCTTCTACCATTTATTGGAGCATCGAAGAGGTCGTGAGTATTTAAAAAAGCTGCGTTACACTGCCGTAATCTCGGGTAGGAACCGATAGAGACTGATTTGATTATATCGTGTTTTCCAGAATCTGGCTCTATCAGAGGTTGTCCGCCATATTTCTACTCTACTCTCTACAGTCATAGTTCGGTTCGCAAATCT
Source organism: Ctenoplectra terminalis (assembly GCA_019453375.1). Lineage (NCBI taxonomy): Eukaryota > Metazoa > Arthropoda > Insecta > Hymenoptera > Apidae > Ctenoplectra > Ctenoplectra terminalis. The sequence goes on along the minus strand of SMSQ01004184.1, from coordinate 207,009 downwards.
ACGCACACACACACGCGCGCGCTTGCGAGCACAACATAGACACACACATATTTGGCATAGAAACCCTACCGGTCACGCGTAACTGCTTCGTCGCTTTCGTCGTTTCTTTCTCTCCTTTCTCTATCTCTTCGTTAGCTACCTAAAAAGGGTCTCGCGTTTTTTTTAAATCACGAATCACCGAATGTGTCGACTGACGTTTATTACCGGAAGTCGCGTTTACCTCATCGACACGAAGGAAGAGTTCCTTTCCGGCAGCCATTTTGCGAGAGCTCCATCCATCAGGTTCGTCTTACTGTTTTCGATTCGGTCGAACGATTCCATAATGTGCGAAATTAAAATGATTGGTCGACAGAAGGAGAAAAGAAAAAAAAATATATATGAAATTAAAACGACTGATTGCTCCTTTTCGATTCAGACTTTCTCTATTAAGGATACTCGCGTGCTTACTCTTTTTAGCCACGAAATCAATGAATTATGTACAAAATTCCTTGGGTGTATATGGTTATCTCTTCGATTTTTTTCCCTTTTCGGATTTAACTGAAACTATCGTACAATGATGCGTATAACGTGTATGCAATTAAAATACTTCCGTTTCGTTCGGGATAAAACTTCTTGCCCGAAACGCGTTTAAAAGTTTCCCCAACCATTATAGCAACGTGCACGAGCAACGAATTGCATAATTACAATTGATTTATAGAGAGATCAACTATCTATATCTATCTACCTATATATATGTATATACACACGTATATATACACGTACACCGGCTATATTCGATACCGTTCCCCCGTTTTTTAATTTTGTGAAATCGGAATGGCTGCCGGGTCCGAACTCAGAGACGAACGGATAGATTTGACGTCACGATGCCACGCTCCTTTACTCTAATTACGACTAAATAGCTCTGGAACGTTTCGAGCGAACTTATCTGATCTAAGATATAATTTTAATTCTGCCACGTTTTTCTTATTTCTTAAAACAATCGAATCGGCTTGTACCAATGTTAGCATACTTCTAGCTCAACTCAATTTAACCGGTCCTCTTTGTCTGCTAATTCAGTTTACCAATTTCGCCGTCTACCATCCCTCTCTATTCCTGTCTGTCAATTATCGATCACGGTCTGAAAGTTCGACGACGCTTCGGCGGACCTTTGTCGTCTGGTCCACCGCTCGCAACCCTAATCGTAAACTATCTTAAACTTGAAGCGCGTTTTAAATCTAATTGGAATTTAAAACATTCTACTATCTTTCCTGATCTTTAACCTTTCATCTTTTTCTCTAATTTCGTTCGACTCGTTCGATTACTCTTTTGTTTGCAACAATTGGCTGATTTTTTTTTCTTCCTTTCTTCTTCAGAGTTTCGAAGACATTTCCAAATTTTTATTCTACTTCTGCGTGGCGTTCCAGAGGTCGACTCGGTAGTCCGGACTCCGTTGGAACGATATCCATAATGGCCGGATGATTCCTGACAAAAGTCTCGCTTTCGTTCCGCGTCGACGAGAGCTAAGGTCGATGATCTAGTATCGGTGCTACGAAGAAGGCTAGCGTCAGCATGCGCGGAGGATCCAGGCATCGCTTCGTGGGGTGATCGTGATCGATGATGGATGACGATGATGATTGTGTCGATTTTCATTTGTTCTGGTCATGTTTAGCTGAGTATAACAGTGTACTTTTGGAAGGCTCGCGCTTCGCTACCCAACGATCCTTAGTATGGCGTGAACCTGTTGTAGCCGCCCCTGTACACGGTCGCCTGCGAACAAATTTGTGTTTTCGGTTAATTACAATTAACACGAATCAACTTCTCGTTAAACATATATATTCGAGGAATGCTAACTGGTCAATTATTAGATTAAAAATTTGAGTTCCCAATCAGTAATTTTAATTATCCAAGAACTGATCGAGCCAACTATTATTTATTTCAAGAAATGGAAATTGCATTTACCCCATATCCGGCTACTGGTCCAATACCATGTCCAAGGTAGGGGTCGGCGTACTCACGGCCGTAACTGGAACATTAACACGGAAACATGTTAAACATTCATCTTATTACTCGCACCTGCTCAATACATCTTCAAGAACAATGCAAATATGTTTCGTACGTATAAAATAAAGGACAAACGATCAGAAGGAGACAATACAAACTTAGGATGTGTCTAAGGATTTTCAATAGGACTATCAGGTTTTTCAATAGAACTGTCATCAGGTCGCTGGCTTTCGATGTATCTGCGACTCCTAAGAGCTCGTCCACAACAACGGGTTCGTCTGTAAGGAATCGACTTTTCATGTACATCAAATTTTTATAAAGCCCAAATTTAGATTGAAAAAAAAAAGAAAAAAAAAACATGAACACAGGATACGTTATAAAATTATTCCTCATCCCTTTCGATAAAAAAAAAAAAAAAATATATATATATATATACATATAGATGTCACTCGAAGTCTAGGATCATAGGGAGTCGAAAGAAGAAACAAAAAAGGAGCAGAGCCCGAGGGATAAGTCGAAGAAGGCCGGCGAAAGGAGTAGAAGTGCACTTACCCCGCGACTGCGGCATATCCTGCGACCGGTTGTGCCGCAGCTGCAGCTGCGCTGTATGCGCGCGCAGCCACTGCCGTGTAGGTCGCTGCAGCTGCATAGGTGGCCTGCTGCGCTGTCGAGAGGGGCGTCTTCAGCAACGGTGACGCTGCAGCTGCTGCTGCCGCGGCCTGAAACAGGAACCATGACCCGCCATGCAAGGCTCAAGCAAGCTCCAAGACAGACCAGACAGGGTGTCCTAGCGGAAAAACGGTACTAACGCGTCCTTTTCCTGCAACTCGTAAAAGTCCCTGCACGCTTCGTCGATACTGGAACTCTCGTACGGGGGTCTCTATGAGGGGTGGTTCCGGGTGTTGGGATTCGGGACGTAGTTTCGATGAAGGATTTGTTTGGTCTTTGGATTGTTCGAGGAAAATATTTGATACGGCACGGATGATGCGTGAAAAGGAGTAATTTGAGGATTATTTTTTTTTGGTTCTTGTTGATTTTTTTTCTTTTTTGGAAATTTTTTTATGGTTCTTTTTGTACAAGGATTGTAAGAGATAGCAAGAGGTTTTATATGAATTTCCAGAGTCGCAAGAGCTCATGTATCTTTTCTTTTCTTTTCTTTTTTGCAAAATTTTTGCTTTTTATTCTGTGACGTGCAAGGACTTTTAGGGATGCATTTTTAAAGCGCACGGATGAAACGGACAAGCGTCGTTCATCTACGATATTTTCAACGATGTTATTTACACGGTCTGAAATTTTATTTCGCGCATTGTTTGAGCGACGAGAGTTTGTTTCATCCATACGGTACGGTGCAGATAGTAAAAAGTTTCGAGCACTCAGCTAAATGTGGTTCTCGAAGCTACTGCTTTCTGTCGATCAAAGCTTAAGGAGGCATGACTTATGTACAAAGAAATGATGCGAGAATGATCGTAATATTATTTACTCGTCGAAATCGATTTCTGTGACGATAAGATACTATGATAGTCTTTATTTATTCATCAATTTCCCAGTAAAAAGTCTGTAAAAAAATTTATAAAGAATTCTTTTGTTTTTTTCATTTTTGATACGATATATTACGAAGAAATAGATCCGATACCACAACAGAATTTGTTGTATAAAAGGAGAAATCAAATGACAAGACCGATTTAGTAGCGAGACGATAACCGTTCCAGATAACTCAAACGTGGCGAGTATCGATGATCACGTCGAGATTAAGACATATCCGCGGAGTATACTATTTATTATTGGAGAAACACGAAATCTACGTGCATGCATCTAGAGTGCAAGTGAACCTCTTCTAAAGATATCTCTCTATCACGGGATTTCACCTGTCAAAACGCTGTTACGTTGTTTTTTAGCTCGTATCTCATCGAATCGTGACACTCGAGAATAGAAGGATTTCTTTTTAACGCGATTCACGATAAATTCAACATTTTCCGATAAAAAAAATCTTAATTTTTTACTCAACACTTATTTAGTAAAAGAAAAAAAAGAAATGTACAAGTTTTTTGATTCAAGAGTATCGTATTTTAAACGGTACAGATGACGCGAATTTCCTTTTACGTTATATTCTGTAATTTCATTTGACGTCGGTGCAAGGTATATCTATTTCTGACGATTTTCATGGAATTACCATTCGACGGATTGAAGCTGGGCTTATTCCGTCACCATCTTTCGGAGAGCGCTTAAGTGCACCGAAATTAAATCCTACCCTTACTACTGTTCCGTTTTATTAAACTTCTTCTCCCTTGTAATTCCAAAATCATATTACTCAGCAAAGAAAGCATTCTGTTCTTTCTTAAACGAAATCGTTAGTATCGTCCGGAAATGGAGGATTTGGCTGGTTCTCTTGCTAATGAAACGCGAATCATTTGGCAGATTAGAATCTTTTAATTAACTATATGGGTTTCATGGAACTAGTACAAATTGAGTTTTTCAAGAACATAATATGATCTTTTTTTTTTTCTTTATATAGTCCAATAGAAAGGGGTTAAAATTATGCAAAGATTCATTTTATTTTTAAGAGATTTAGTATTACTATAGCAATGGATTAATTTTTTAAGAACAATCAAAGTCTTTGGAATTATACAAAGAATCTTTCTTACACGAGAGAAAACTTAAACCGCATTTTACAAAACGTTTCTTCCTCGACGAAACGCTTTCTTTCAGGCACGAGTGAATGTCTTTCAAGACGCGATGATTAATTACTGCTCACCAAGAGATTCATTTTCTTTCGCGAAGTGCATCGAGCGAGCTTCCATAAATCATAAGTTTTGGCTCAACGATTACAATTATTTTTTTCTCTCGCGACTGTCTCGAGTAATTTCGAGAAAGCCAACGTTTATTAACCTTTTTCAAGCAAGAATACCGCGAAGACAAATCTTTTTAAACTGTAACTTCGAATTACTAAAATAATTTTAAAAACTCACAAGTTCCATAAAAAAAAAAGAAAAAAAGAAAAAAAGAAGAAAAATATCTTCCCACAGTGAACATAAACACAAATATCGCAAGCATTACATTAACAACGTTCGACACACCAGGAACAGAGCTCTTCACCTCATCCCCTAGCTGTCGCGAAACTTTCGATAATAATTTTCTCAGTCTCTGCGAATAACGACGCGCGGGGAAACGAAAACACGGTTTCGACGGCGCCAGAAACTTTCGGATCGGTCGGCGCGTATTGTCGCTGAAGGGTGAGAGATGGAGGCGCGATGGCGGAAAGAAGTTTCCGCAGGCGACAAGGTGGAAACGGGAAAAACACAGCGCGGGAAAAGTTTCTGGGTCGTGGTTTGATTTCTAAATGCGAGACACGTTCCTCGTTGCGCGATTTCGACCGGGATATTTCGCGGAATCTGGGTCGAGTGACACTCGACGGCTGCCTGTTCTCTATGCTGATTTAGCCAACCGACGACTCTGAGCGGCGAAATTATTTAACGTTCCTTGGAGTTCTGTAAGGTATTATCCAGCCGATTTTCTACTCAGCGACCGGGATTAGAAAATGGATGGCACCGATGCAGAGTGAGATTCTGTGTCTTGATTTATAGAGCAGAGAGAGTTTGTTTGATATTGTCAGTGGGCAAGGATTTGACGAAAATGTTTCATACGCGGGTGATTTTCTTTTTCTTTTTCTTTTTTTGTTTTTAATTTGACGGTATTATCAAGTTTCTGTTTGCAGACGATGTAGAGACGATGTTGAGACAATGTCTGACTCGTACAGGGATTATCTACTTTGTCTTTCTATCGAAGAAGCGAATAACAAATTCTGATGGAACGAAAGATCATGTTTCCAGTATTTGGAACACGTAGAATAAATTAAACTGTAAATATTTATGGAACGGATTTTTCAGAAAATACTTCAAATATTCACATTTTAATTAAAACAATCAAAAGTGTTTCCAACGAGACGCAAATTATATTTTCTCTAAAACGTTTCGATATAAAGGTGCTCGCACCCGATACTTAATTTCACCGCGGTTAAAAGCTACATCCCGCAGGGTCAATTAACTCTGGGTTATTTTCGAGGGTGGATGCAGAGGTGGATGGTAACCACCGTTACAACGTCTGTTGCGCAGCTTCCCGCTGATCGTTTTCCTTTTTCCACGGCTCTTTCCGTCCCTTTCCGTCTCCCCTTTTCTCGCGCAAGCTTCGCTCCATGAAGCGACGAAACCGCACCGGGGATCTCGCGTTTACGCCGCCCCATTTCACGGGTCAAATGTTATGTTAACGATCTCTCTCTCTCTCTCTCTCTCTCTCTCTCGACGTAACATTTTACTTTTTGAAGCCACAAGAACATTCCTCGATAATTGTTCCCTTTCGTCCCCGAGCCCCTCTTCGAGCACGACGACAATTTTGTGCGAATTAGCTCGGAAATTGCAGCCGATGAGTCATAATTGGCCGGAAGAATATATACGACGATGTAGAATTCTGAGTTAGTTGTTTCTCAAAGATTATATCTGAGAAACAGAGATTTCAATTCAAAATGAAATTTCTTCGCCTTTTCAATAATAATTACGGTACTTAGCGTGTAGCGACAAAAACGAAAGCTTCGCGAAATGCTCGGAATGAAGCTGTCGGACGGGCAAAATGACGCGACGTTGATTTATGGAGAGCAAAGGAGAAGCTTCCACACGGACCACCGCTTCTCTCTCCACGCGAAGCTCGTAAATCCTGCAGGCGAACAAGATTCTCCATGGCCGGTTCCGTGTGGCGAGTCAAGACGAACCAACCTTCATGATACCGGAAGGGAATCGAATCGTTGGTGTGGGCTCGAGCAGGAAATTAGCCACGGGAAATTCTGCGGTCGCGATTCGACGCACGTGCGACGACAGGAAATTTACGATGTCGCATTTTTCCCTGGTATCTACTGGGATTGCCTAGATCGTCCGTGCTTCGTTTACATTTCATTCAACATGGTTAAACGTTTCAAACCTTTTCCTTATTTTTTCTAATCCTAGAAACGATGGAAAAATTGATCGACAGCCATTAATATCAGGTAAAGTTGGCTCTATTTTTGTTTAATTCGGCTTTGTGTTATTTAATCCTTTGCAACTCTTCGATATTTTTTTTTTTTTCGTAAAAGTAATCAAGTAATCAAAAGTGATCAAGATAGACTCTTTTGATCTCTCAAAGAATCTCTTCAATTTTTCTCATAGTCATTTTCAAAGGTACTACGACATTCTATGTTCACTAGATATTCTTCGATAATCATGTTTTAACGTTCCTAAGGAAAAGAGGCATGCCTCCTATGTACACGCAAAAACGTTAACGACAGTTCTACATAGGAACAGGGTCGGATTGCCGCGGGTTCGTGAGAATCACCTCAAAACTCGACCACCGATTCGAACAAGCTACGTACATATGTACATACATGACGCGTGAGGCGAACGCAGCTAGGGGTGGAATGTTTCTAAGTGGAAAGTTCCTCGCTGTGGTATTCGATGTACTCGAAGCAACTATTTCAAGTATTATATAACCGCAACTAATTATAAATAAATATAATAATCACGCAAAAATGAAATATTAAAATATTAAACTTCGTTAACTTGCAAACATTCTCAATCTTTCCCAAAGTTTTAAGCAATGCCTGGTTTTAGCGGAGGGTGAACGATCGACTCGATGTTTCGAGAATCGAATCCACGGGCGAGGTTCATTCGACGAGGCACTCGAAGCGTCGTCGAGCATCTGGAATTCCAGCAGTCGCTACATTCACGCTGGTTTTCGTCAAAAGCTTTGGAACCATCCCGTCGCGCGACAACTAGGGGTGGCTAACACGTTCTCGATTAAGTCGCCGGCAGAGAACTAATTTCAAGGGGCTGAATCTGTCGCCGAGGGGTGTCGATTGAGGGCTGTGGGGTGTAGGAATGGAAAGGGTGAAACTTGGAGCAACTCTAAACTAGCTAAACAACTCTTTCTAAAATACTCGCCGGTCTCTGCGGAGTGCTCACCAATTGCAGCCTTTACTTCCAGCCAGACGCGTCGAATTTTCGCGTTAATGGGGTGGGAGGGTACAGAAACAGAGGAAACTTCCAATTTCTGCATAATTTTCTTTTCCTTTTTTTTCACTTCCTTTTTAGTTTTTTTCCTTTCTGTTTGTACGTTAAAGAAAGAGAAATAAAAGAGATGAAAGGTGAATAACGTTTTGTTTAATGTTTCTGCACCGATTTAAAAGGAAATTGTTATAAACTATTCGAAAAGTGGTTCATAGTTCCTTGATCGTTCGAAAAATTACAGCCGTCAAGAAGAAACATTTTTTTTCATCGGTGGAAATTATAATACACACATTACTTTCTATATACTCTAGCTTTCTTAAGATACAATATCATTATGTATCTCTACGTAAAAGCGACAAACCCAAGAAAGAGAATTAAAGATCACTTTCCAACAACAGTAAGAAAAAAGATAAAAATGAAAAATAAAAACTACTAATCGCATGCATTACACTGATTAAAACAGAAAAAAAAAAAAAAGGAATATCACACATTCGAGAAGAAACATAGAACAGAAGGAGAAGCGTAAAGAACCGCAACGACAGAGGCAGACTGAATTACTCTGGGTTGAAAGAGAGACAGAAAAAATCAAATCAAATCGTTTTTGATACTAAACAGAAGGTAAATTGGTGAACGGATGTGAGATGGTGGCACGACGATCGGTGAGCACTCCTGATCGGCCATGTCCAAAACGAGAGAAATCAGAAAAAAGATAGGACAAGAAAGAAGAAAAAAAAGGGGGACAAATAGTAAAAAAAACAAAAAAAAAAAAAAACAGACAAACAACGGGCGAAGAAAGTTCTCTCAGGGCGGACCCTTAAATTTCCTACCTCCAGGGCGGGTGCTTTTGCCTGAAACACAAACGGCAAACCTGAAAAGAAATTTCGGCCATATCGAGGCGGGCAATTTAATATGGCGTCGCGTTTATCGAGAGACCGTTGTCGTTGGTGTCGTTGTTTTTTTTATTACAGAACCTATGGACACGCGATTGTTTATTCATTTTTAGGTGTATTCCCGCGATAAAATCGATTTCGTGTCTATGGTGTTTTGTATGGATAGCTTAAGTAAACGTGAAACACAAAAGATGAGCGAATGATGAAGGGGCGCGAGAAATCAGGCGACAATATGCAACAAGATGCTGTACGATCTCTTGTGATACGACAGAATGAAATGCTTGAGTCGCAAGAGACGTTTTTTAAGAACTGATTTTGGTAAATTTTTAATTTTTAAAGAGCTGGGTATATCGGATTGTTAAACAAATTTTTGTTCCTTAAATTGTTGTAGATTTTCTGCTACTTTGTTTTTCAATTTTGAAGTTATAAATGTCTCTTGTTAAATCAGCACGAAGTGGTGGTAGTTTTCAGAGAAATAAACTTTTTAGCGCGTCAAATCGAAGGTACAGACACGTTCAATCCACTTCGGAGTACCGAGGTATCAAAATTCATTGATTCAACTTGTACAAGAATTTGAACACAATCAATCATTTTAGAAATACAATTAATTTGAGAGGAATCCTGTTCTTTGAAATTGCAAAAGAGCATCAATTCCATTTTCCCATTGACGCTCAAAAGACAAACGTGCCACTATTCCCCTAAAAGACACAAAAAGCAAACCGAATTCATTCCGAGATCTAACTTTTCACGTGTATCCCGTTCTGATATTACCGTGCCAGATTTTTGTAACGGCGTGACGTCGAAATAGGAGAGCAGTTCGCGAAACAAGCGCTCTGTTCAAAATTAATTTTCATTCCGCTCGGCGGGAAACTGGAAACGAGCTGTCGAGGGGTAGCTCGAAAACGATAGCTGTCGTTACTCGTTTCCTATGTCTGCTCTTTTACGATTCCTCTCTCATTTCCTGTTTTCTCTTTTTTTTTATCTCGTTCGAACGAGATTTACCGTGAATTTTTCGCGGACAGTAGAAAGCTCGAAAGAGAAACGAAGGGGTGAAAATGGGGGTGATGGTAAAAAAGAAAGAAGAAAAAAAAAGAAAGAAATGGACGAACAGGCAGGCGAAAAAAACGGGCGAGAGTGACGGCAGATGAAAGAACGCAGAAACGAGATAGGAATGGCGTAATTGTTATCGGGCTCTCTGCGTTTCACGTGTGTGCAAGCCTGGCAAAACGTGTCAACTAACGTCAGCTGTTGCTTGAGGCCATTCCAGCTAAACGGGTCCGGAACAGTTGCAGACTTTAGTCAATATTTCTGTGCCTGCATTTCTCTCGGTTCTATCTTTTTGTATCTTTTTTCTCTTCTTTTTTCTTGTTTCGTTTCGATTTTTTTTTTTTTTTTTT
>SMSQ01004184.1:171812-196061 GCA_019453375.1 Ctenoplectra terminalis | reverse complement strand
TTTCTTTTTTTTTTTTTTTTTTTTCTTGTTCTGCGAACACTTGATACTCTGTTTCCGTGGTGAGATCGACGATGTTTCGAGTGCTGTGAATCTAGTCGAGGATCGACCGAACAACAGCTTCTTTAAAGGCAACAATGAACTATCTCTACGCTCGGAGTAAGAATGTTTAACCGTTTGCCATTGTTCTATAGAAACAACGTTTTTCGTTTGATCATTGAACACAAAGACTACTTTATTGTGAAACGATAGAAATTTTGCTTTTGATAAATTTATAAGCACATTGCTTTGAGATATCAACACAAATTAGAATTCTAAATGTTTATGATGATAAAATAAGAATTATTATCAAATTATTGCTCCAAAAGTTTAAACAACGTTAGGTTTTATTTATTTTAAAATATATTCTACGTGCTAGATCCAAAGTGCTTATTAATCTCCATTTTTCACATCGCTGCTTCAACCACGATCGATTTCCTCCCTGTCGATTAGATCGAGGGAGGAAATCGATACACAAACAAGGATCAAGCAGGCTCGTTTACCAATTAATTCACGATAATCTACCGGCAGCATCTGAAAGGTGATCGATTAAGCACGCTGACGTTTCAATCTGGCCGGAGGCGTTGCTTGATTTAATTAAAAACTCATTCGTCGTCGTTCGCGCCCCGGAAACAGAGCACCGGCAACAATTTCCGGCAGAAAATCAGGGAAATGTCGAGCTCTCACCTGTAGCCTGTAGTTGGGATCCTGCGTCGCCGCATGTGCTGCCAAGAACGGGTCGTAATAAACGCTGCAAAATAAAAATCATTTAGGTTAGTTTTTCATTTTTCTCGATCCTTTTTTCGCAACCAGCATCTTTCCGGAATTTTTTCACAATTTTAACATCTTTTTGGCATATGTATTTTTTTTTTTTTTTTATTTATTCGTCATTTTTTGTAACTAAGTTGTCTTTGATTCCAGAATCAAGTTTTATTAATACAAAATGAAATAGGCAATTATGGTTGAGTCATTTTACGAAGTAAACGAGTTCATTCTCGGAGACTTCAATGACCGCAAAGCATATGTTCTTTCACTTTCATGGTCTCAATTCAACTAATAATTCTATTTCTTTCTCGCCAAAAAGAAACTGGTTGCAATCATCGCTCTGAAAACGAAACATTCGTCAAAACGGAAAATAAAAGTCGTTCTTTTGATATTTGTAACGAGGTTCTAACGTCGAGGACTCTCTCCCTGTCGACGCACGATGTTTCGAACTCGCTTCAAGCTCGGGAACCGACAATACAGCGTCGAAGGATTCTAGTTACATATTTTTAATTTCATCGGAGGCTACACCGTTTCGATGACTCGATGAATTTCACCCGTTTCCCGATGAAAGGATTGTGTTAGATTAAATTTCGAAACCGACCGCTCTCAATTATGAAAACATCTTTTATCGTTAACATGTTTACTCACTGAATTCCAATTTTCTCATTCGACAATTGAATTTAAAATCATTGCGATTCATAACTTTTAGCAGTGTTAAATTTTTACACATTCATCTTTGATAATTTTCACAAATCAGAGTGTGGAGTCAATCGGTTTCAAGATTGCGAGATAAAAGTGTTTAATTTATCGTTTTCACACCCATCGTATTTATTCGTAACTCGTTATCAATGCTTTTCAACGACGTCAACGAAAATTCGTAAATCATGGCTCGCGTGTCCTTTCTCCAAAAACATGTCGCCATCATCATGATCGGTGGATCGAGGAAGCCCGTCGCGTAACAAAACATTTTAACGCGTTCGAATGGCTGCCCTTATTTATGAGTAATAAAACTCGTGATTGATCGACAGGAAAATATGGTTGCCACGCGGAAATATTGGCGGCCCCGCAATTTTCCATTGCCCTTTTATTTGGCTTGCGCCACACGGAATTGTTTAATTAACGAACGAAGCTATTTATCGACGCGTGAACGCGTTTTCGTTCGAGCTCATCCGGGAAAAATCCAATAAAAATTCCTCTGTTATAAAAAATTATGGAAACATTCCAAACAGTTCCCCTACGAACTCAACCAATCCCATTATTATTCCTCATAAAATCATATAAAATGTAAAAAAAATCATACTCTATTTCTTTTTGAACCACGAACGTATCAGCGATCTCAAAATTTGTCAATCAAACTAAACAACGTCACAATTGTTCATTCTAACCCTTCTGTAACTTCTTACGAATTTTCTTCACGAATAAGTTTTTAATTTCCTCTGTTAACCACCGATCATTCTTATAGCGTTTACAAGAAGAAGGATATAGTTATCGTTAAAAACAGGCTCGTCTACGTTGACTAAAAGGCCAAGTGCTCTATCGAGAATTCTATCTGGAAAAAATCGTGCTTCGTCTCGCGGGCAAGGTTAGATCTATGCACGTTGGGACGCTGTGATTTCAACAGGCAAGCTAACGAGCGAGACACATGCAGAGCTAGTCGCAGCGGGAAACCAGACGCGTGCTGGGTTTCGATGACACTCCATGATCCGTGGCAACAAATTGGCGGAATTTCTCTCGGACCGGTGATCGACTCGACGAAACGAAAAACTGAACCGGTTGGTGAACGAAGTGTGAATTTCCACGCAAAATTGCGGCTTCGACGCGATCGGTTGTTGCATTCGAGAGAGCTGGAACGTGATATGTAGAGGAATTTGGGTCAGTGGAGAGTCTCGTTAAAAAAAAAAAAAAAAAAAAAAAAAAAGTTCAGTTGACGAGGAACGGAGAAATTTTGTCAGATAGATCTGTTGCAAAGTGACGTTAACACGTGCCACCCTTGTTACGAGAGATTATTTGTCGTTTTATCATAATATTATGAACTTCGAACCAAGAATTTTGTTACTATCCATATCGAATGTTTTTCTATTCAATTTTTGTTCAATCACAGTTTCAGAAATTTGAACTACAGTTTTGAATTTAGTTTCTATTTCTTCCTTATTTTAAGCGAAACATTTATATTCTAAAATGTTTGATCTGTAAATGGTGTTGACAATTTAATTTTCTCAACATCTGATAATTACAACTTGTATTCCGATATAACATCCTCAGAAACAACCAATTATAACTACCCTTCTGAACTTCGTGGAACAATATTGCAAGCCTGTGTGCCGGAACAAGCGCTTGAACGACTTCTTCTATGCTCTCAACGCCGCATGTATTATACTTAAGCTTCTCCCTTTCACGGACTTAAACCGTGTATCTTTTAAACTTTGTCACGCAACTGTTTAAACTTCCAAACTTTCCCGCTCCAATTAAAGCTTCTGGCAGACGCCCTTCGAACCTAGTGAACTTTACTACTTTGCAACAGAACTATTCATGTTTCAAAACTTCGCCTCACCCTTTAACATTATCTATCTATGCTGAATAACCGACATCAGCTCTGCTTAATGACTTACTTTTGTTATCAATTTAACTTGCTTTGAAAACGCTTTCAAATCAATTTTTTCTTTAACACTTCATTCCTCCAAATTCCGCCATAACAGATCTAACATTTAGCAGTTCCACGATCGAATTACCCGCTGCGACTTTGAAATATCAAGAGTACCATTGAACTTGGCCAGTGGCACGACCAGGGCGTCCAGAAAGACGCACCGCGTCGGCGTTTACTTACGCAGGAGCGAAGGGATGCAGGGCCGTGGCCGCAGCTGCAGCTGCGAGCGGCCCTGGGTTCCTGGCGAGGGCCAATGCCGCTGCACTAGTCGGGAAAGCTGCCCTTGCAGCGCCTACTCTTCCTCGTTGAATGGCGACTCCTCTCAGCGCCGCGGCTGTAACAACACACACAGAGGCACATGCGATTGGTTGCTTTCCTACCTTCTCGTAGCGCATTCGTAGCGGTGGTGAGTTTTCTGCCGGCCATGACTGCTTCGCTGTTTCTATCTCTCTTTCTCTCTTTTTTTTTTGTGAAATTTCGTGGAGAAATTTGATAAGAGAGCGACGACGAGACGATATCTGACGGTGAGACGAATTTCAGGGAGCTGTATAGACTAAGGAGATATTTCAACGGTTGATGGAGGGCTTGGAAAGTTGTGGAAGCGTCGGAGGAGATATCAGCGCCTTCTACGCGGAGGAAGACATTTCCTTTTCTTGGAAACTGTGGCAACAATGATCGTATCAATTAATGTCACCGACGACTGGAAATATACTCGAGTAATATCGGCGAACAATTGAAGAAGATTATGAAGGCTCATAGTTCACATAGTTCCCAAGTAGGCAGACCTAACTTGAACGCAACTACTGAGAAGGAGTTACGTTATTCATTTTTGTGCGAGAAACGACGATGGAGCGAATCGAAAACGAATTTCGTTATTCAGAGCTGGCCCCAGCGTTACGAATCCAGTCGAAAAGATGTTAAATCGATCGATCAACACTTAAATGAAACGGATATTGAGAAACCAAGCACGTCCAAGTACAATCGACGAGTACCATACGATCAAGAGAGACAGGATACCACGAGATCTGAAAGCAAGGAGAAAGGTTTAAAGCCCATCATAAAAACTGCCACTCACGCGAGGCCTGTGAGCACGATTAAATTCGTGCTACCACAAAAATCAGAGGACACCGACCAGAGATGCAAGAATCTGAGATATTTGGAGAGATGCATGAGCTTCTGCAACAAACCTGTGTGCAAACTCATCATGGTAACTGTTTTCTGTATCGTGTTACCATGTTCTTTGATCTATGTGGCCATTTTTTATTTGAGCAAGTTAAAGGCAAAGATGAAACAGTTGTATAGGGGAAAACCGTTCACTTGATGGTGTAGAAACGAAAGGAAATTAGACGAATCTTAAAATGAAAAAATAAATTTTTTCGTAAGGACCACAGACGTAACTAGAAGACAACTCGACTCAAGAACACTCGACAAAATGATCTTTTAGCTTCATTGGAATCTCTTTCAAGAAGAAAAGCTTGAGTTTTAGATCGACAGATAAAATCCGGCTCATCAGCCGAGTTTTTCAGTGGAAAAGAGCTTCGTGATTCGGTACTGACCATTTCCTTCGTAAAAAGTGCCACAGAAGGAACAAACTTTTAGCGTTTAATGACCACGGATAAGAAATTTCGTCGACCGTTGAAGCGACAATTAAGAAGAAATCGGCTGTTCGATGCGCTCGTTTCGCTGATGGAATTCTCCAAAGACGACGCCTCTTTCGGCGTCCGGAAATGGTTGCACAAGTGGCGCATCCGGCCTCGATTGATCGCAGACTCGTTCTTTGATCCGGACAGCGGAGCAATAAAAACTAATGTTTCTTCCTACCTTTTGTCCGCGCAGTCACCGTGTGTGCGTGTGCCTCAACTAACTCGTGCCTTTACGCTCCCGCGTGGTCCACGATGAACTTCCGTCTCGAAGAGATCAAGGAGCGCTCCAACGTATCGTGCCTTTTGTTCTCATTTCTTTTTTCAGAGTAAATTTTTTTTTTTTTTTTCTTTCCTTTACGCGGAGGAAAAACGACGTAAAGCAAAGTGCTTTTAGTTAGTCGCGTTTGGTTACTGTAATACAGTTCGTTGAATTAAATAAAACATGCTTTTTTTACTATTCGACGAGGTTACAGAGTAATTATTAATTTTATAAAATATTAGCGACAATAGTAGCGTCTAATTTTCTTTGAAATATTAATAGTAATATTTGATTGAACAATTTTTGTTTCGAACTATTTGGGATTCAGTAAAACATGGATGAATTCTTTAAATTTCTGAACGCTTCCCAATCTCTTCGAGAAACAGAGGCTCGTGTGGCAGTTAGTACGAAAAGAGAATACTTGCGCAGCTGGTTACAGGCTAGAAAACTGGATACAACGAGCAACAGTAAACAATAACAATCAACAACAACAATGGAATAATTATTAAACAATCAACTACCGTGCAAGTATCGCACGAGTGGTTAGCGCAAGTACAAATGAAAGTTAACGAGACGGTTTTCGACTGGATTGTTACAGAAGCCAAACTGACATCCGGAGCTATTTAGTACAAACTCGGGTGCATCAAGAAACAAGACTAGAGCGTGATGCATTTTACAGCAGGCACATTCCAAAAAACATTGGTGGGGTTGTGAGAGTTAAACAACAAAATCGAACAGCATAACGACTCGATCTGCGGTCGAAGTTCATCTTTTATCTATTTATTTTATTTTAGTTTCGTAAAATTTATACTAAGTTTCATTGAATTTTGCGATTAGGTATTCAATCGATGAAATTTCAACAGAAATTCGAAACTCGTTTGCCCAACTTCGCTGAATTTTACCGTATCGTACGCGCCTTCAATTAAGAGTAATTAATTAATCGGCCAACGATCGGATGTTGCCGAGATTCGAGTCGATGAGCACGGATCGTAACAAGATAGATATTCCACATCGAGATACGAAACATTCGAAAATTTTAAGGATTCGATGCTACGAAAATTGTAATTAGGCTTGGATGCATCGCGAAACAAAGAGAGAAAAACAAAGGGGTTGGAAAAAAAAAGATAATTAGCGTTTGACCACAGATCAATAATCGTCGCGCGTGTAACGTCGCCTTAAACGGCACGTTGGGTTCGCTAATTACGTGAAAGGAACATCGATAATGCGTGCCCCAGAGAGAAAGACGGTGCTGAGGGGGGACGTAACAGTGTAGAGCAGAAAAAAGAAGAAAAAGTAGAAAAAGGGGGAAAAAGGGAAAAAAGAAACGGTGGTGCTCGAGGGTGCGACAGCACCACCGCCACTTCCGGCGTATTCTCCCCGGTTCGATGTGTTTCGTTGTTTTATTCTTCGAACTCGAAGATCCCCTCGACGCTGTATATCGTGTATCTCGCGTTTTCTTCCGGAAAAAAACGCAACTGCTATTGTTTATGTGCGTCAATGACAAGGGAAAGAGTAAAGGGTGACGCGTCGAGGAAGAAAAAGATCGGGTGTAAAACAGGTAGAGTGGAGGATTCTCGGTGGAACTCGTTAAGAGAGATTGCCTTTTAATTATACAGGGAGAACAACAGTCTTTTGCCAAATCTTTCCTCCAATGTATTAAATAGAAAAAAAAAAGAAGGAAAAAAGAAGGAAAGAGGAAGTGGAAGATCGTTCTATTATCCAGAAACACGCGGTGTCTGGTTTCCGCATAATTAAAAGGGAATTCTAATCACGCGTCGTTAATCTGTCATATTGATCCACCGATTAAACGACAATTAGTCGATCGTCGTTAATTAGGTTGGTTGATGGGCTGGAAGCGCTGACTAATCCGTGCTCGAACGTCTGACATAGATTCTCCATAGAGTTATATTCGGTTTCCAAGAAATTGGATTTATTTGGGCGCTTTGAAGGCGGCAATCTCTCGGTTATCGAGGTTTCGTGGTTGCTCGAGGGAAAAGGTGTCTCTTAATCCTATTTAAATCTCGAATCTTAAATTTGCTTAATCATTTTATAACAATATCACCGTCGACAAGCAAACGACAAAAGAGACACTAGTTCCTCTCGACATCGACGCGTCTTTGAAAATACGGGCACAGAGGAGCGTGACTCGAAAAACAGGGTTATGAGTGGTTAAGGAGCAAAGAACGAAGGGGGTGGTGGATGAAGGAACGGTGATGTGCTGGTGGTTTCATTCAATCTCGCGTCACTTCCGGGCTGAATTATTAGAAGTCTCTCTGTACCTTCGTCTCGCCGCCGCCCTGGGTGCAAGGACGAGCGGTGCAGCTGCAGGAGATGGGGTCACCGCGGCTGCGGCAACCGCTGCAGCTGCAGCTGCCGATGGCGCCGCTGCTCCTAGCCAGCTCCACGGCATGGCCGGCAACCTGTATCCTGTTTTTGTCAGAAACTGTTAGTTCTTTGTATCGTTTTGCGATTATGCTCGAGATCACTAGATACGTCGCGTCCGAGCAATCCCTAATGGGTACCATGGATCTTTGCGTTTCAAAACCTTTCTTTAACATAATTTAATATTATCTGGACCGTTTCGATCCAACCGATCGAGTTTTTATCGTATTTCGAATTAATTACTGTGCATGACTTGTTATCGATGACAAGGGAAAATGGTAATTGGGTGTCGGGAATAATATCTATTGATTGGTAAACCATTTCCGGTACAATTTAGTATATCGGATTGGTTATTGGATTGGATTGGATTATATTCATACCTTTGGTTCGAAGCGTTTCTGATTAGGTATTCCGAGTGTTTGAATTAATAGTTTAGATACTACATATTTTATTCTGTTTTGTTTCGTGAATAATAAGTTGCTCGATCCACGGTACCTGTTAGAGGTTGAAAATGGCAGCTTTTCGTTAAAGTATCCGTTTCTATGATCCGTGTATTATTGTTCGTGACACAGAGACAGTATTTGGGAAAAGTTTGTTCGAACGATCGATAGCTTCGAATAAGCTGCAAAACTATTATTCGAGTCACGAACAAGAAAACACAAGATCATGGATTAATTATTATAAATAATACTGAAAGTTCTTTATTATGGCATTTTCGGTGTCAGTTAGCGAGTTCTGTTCTTAGAAATTACTTTTTAGTCTGATCGGTTCTTTTTCGTCGCGTCTCAACTTTCCGTCTTTTGTTTTATCCTTCGTTCATGGAAAACTAATTAAATCAATCGGACTGAAACCACAATTTATCTTTCTTTTTCTGAAGTTCACTAACACCTATGCAACACCTTCTCTCGTAATATCATTTAGAAACCAAGACAAAAAATTGGCGCATCTGCGTTAGAAAATCGTCACGAGGAATCGAATTTACCTAAAGTCCCTATCGTCGAGTTAGAAGCTTGGAGAATGGTCAGAACCAGACTCGATATCGTTATCGTGGAATTGCGAATTGTCGAGAGAAAGGGCCCCCGGATACAAAAGGAACTCGAAACTGTCCTGACGATTTCTCGAGGCGAATTATAGTAGCATAGATAACGCGAGAAACGGCGTAACTGAATATCGAAACAGATTAACACCACGTCGAAATCGTGTATTCAAATTTCATGCAGATCTCTAGCCGTCTAGCCGTTCCGTATTCGAAGTTCCGGTTCGTTAGAAACAACATTTCAATATGGGTTTACCGAATTCCTGGTATTCTCGTTTAATTGCTAATTTCTTCTTCATCCATTGTTATTTCTTTTCGTTACAATTTCTCTCGTATTATTTCCTCGATTCAGTTTCCAAAATGATTTTAATATCGACCCTGTTTTGGTTTGCGGTTTCTTTTTATTCCTTCGTTTGTTTGATTTAAAAATATAACAGGGTCAACAAACGATACATCGTTTTGATAGAATTTAAGAATTTGCTCTAGATTTTATCGATTTCCAGGAATCGTATTTTACTATTCGAACCCACGGTTGTCACAAAGTTGTTAGCCCGACGAAACGAGGCCGATCTAAAAGTACGAAACGCCATCAGAAATTCCCAATGGGGACGAACATTCAGTTTTTATGTCGAAGAGATCGATTCTTCTCTCTGTTCTTCCAGCGTTTCTATTTTACGACCAGTCAGAAGTTTTACTTATGTATTTCCCTCGACTTTAACCAGTTGGAATTAATCGAACTTGCAGCGCGTAGGAAAGTTCCTTTCTCATTCTCGATCGTCGATAATACGGTGCGATTTCACGTCGCGAGTTCTCGATAATTTTATACGCAATATATTGCTCGTTCTTGTACGATCTCCCCCGATTTTTTTAATTAATATTCCATGTTCCCGTAACGATCATCGTTCGACGAATCGAGACAATATGTTATTAATTAACTCGACCTCTTGTCGACGTTGATTTATTCGCGCAACAATGCGCTCCTTATTTATTCACGAATACCAGCGAACTGCTAATTACAACTGCATTTATTCATCGGCTTCTCGTCAATCCGGCTGACACACGATTCGCTATGAAAATCGTCGATTATTGTTTTTTTGCAGCGTTCTCGATCAACACTCGCGGTCTACCGAACGTAATTACACGTCCACCACGATTCAACGTTTCCTGTTTTTATAAAATTCGGTGAAAGATTCTTCGGAATAAAACATGTACGATCAAAAAATAATTGTACCAAATAAAAAATGTCGATTTCAATTTTTGCTCGTTTTAAAGTTGCAAAAAGTTACTTTCGAGTTCAAAGAATACACGCGTTCTTTGATTGTCGATCTTTAAACGGGGAGTAAAATTCGATAAGAGAATTCGAGGCTGTTTCATCCATTGTAACAGGGTTTATTCGCGTCGTAGGATCTTCGATGAAATTTCCAATTCTCGTTTCTCCCATTACATTCTTCCCCATAAATTCCGAAGGGGGTACCCGACAGCAAGCTTGTCAAGTGGGCTTCCTGGAGTCACTCCTCGAGCAGCACGGCAGTAATTAATACGATTGAATCGTTGTTTCGACGGGAAGAGTCGGTTTATTTAAGGTGCTTCTTCTCACAATAGAAAGTTAAATTATAAATATTATGATTTTCTTGTGATTGCGAAATCAATTCATCGGAAATAATAAATCTTCAACCATCGATTCACAAATTAGCAAGCGTAACAATCGAATTCTCAATCGAGATAAATTAGGAATTTTCACCGGTAAAGTACTTTGATATTCAGAAAAGCTAGGCAGAAAATTTTTCAAATTTTACAACTCAAACTCCGAGACGACGTATCCGCTTTAAAACGTTCGCTTCCGCTTTTTTTGCTATGTTTGCCAGACCACGAACGCGACACGGGACGCACGCCAGAAGCGTCTCCTTTGAATTATTAAAGCGAACAAATGAAACGAGCCCAGATGGGAATCAATGAAATTTCTGTCGCGGATTGGCGCTCGCGTGCGTCGACAGTCATTCGCGATTACGCTGAATAATTAACAGCTACCGAATTGAGTCGTAATTAATTATGCAAATAGCTGGCGCTTTCAATTTGTTATCAGGTTCATTCGGACCGACGACGATTAACGAAGCGAGTGACAACGAATTCCAATAGTTCGCACGGAAACAGACTCCCTTGCGGTTTCCCGGTGAGTTACAAGGAAAAATTTTTGCATAAAATCGACGCGAAACGCGAGATCGATCGTTCTGTTCACTCATCGATCTTCGAATAGTGTACATAGAATTCCAATCACGTTTCGATTGATTGATTATATTCGTTTCGAGTGACTGTTCTCTTCGGCTGGTAATTAATCGATGGAATTATGCGACTTGTTTCGTTATAAGCAAATAGTTTACTCAGTAGTCGATAATTCTGTAAACAATTATTTAACACAGTATCACCATCTTAATCCATCTCGATCCACCATTATGCATCTTAAAACACCCAACATTCAAAAACTCTGTGTAAAATTCTCAAGAAATTCCCCAAGGAAATCTTCCAGTGTTATCACAGAAAATCATTAAATACGCCCGGAGAACGACAGTATGCTGACGAGACCGGCGTAACCTTGAATCGATGAAAAGCCATAGCTGCAGCAGCGTCGCGAATCAATGGGGGTTGCCGCATCGGGGTTTGCGTACGTCGAGAGTCATCGTCGGTCCACGAGGCTGCTAGTAATTAATACGATTGAATTCTATTCTGCCGGCTGGTGCAGCTTTGAGGCTTTCGCGCGAACAGAGGCTGCAGAAGTCTCGGGAGGGTGAGAGGCTGGCCCGACGATGGGGTCGCGAAGGGTGCAGGGGGTGGCTCTGCTGGCAGGGTTGCTGCGAGCGATCAATAAACGCCGCTGCCAGCATCCACCCCTGGATTCGCGTCTCTCCTCTTTCTTTCTCGTCCCTCTCTGCTTCTCTGTCACTCCACCGTCTCCTCCTTTTCACCCTTTTCTTTTCTCCTTTCACCCCCTCCGCATCTTTTTTCCTCGTGCGCGTCCTCTCTCTCTCGGAAAGTTTGCTGTCTTCCTCTTTTTAGAATTCGTTCTTATCCTTTATGCTTTTTTGTGGAACTGTTTATCTCAGTCTTAAGAGGTGCTTTTCTTTCTGTCTTTGTTTCAAGAATGAATTTTTCTTTTTCTGTTTTACCTTCGATAGATTTCAAGGATGTCTTTCTGGATGCTTCCAGTATCTCGGTTTCTTTTTTAAAACCGTTCTTCTTTGGTGGTTAAGCGACTTCCTTTTCCTCCCTCAGATTTCACTTTCGATTTTTGTCGTCGATTTACCCAGGAACGTCTCGATTTTCGTCTCCTAAGCTTGTCTCATTCTTTGCGTTTCCGGCTGCACTTTCCCTCTCGAGATCCCACCTCCGGGACATTTCTGTTGGAGTTCATTTTGTCTCGAGATACACGGTCTTTTATCCTCTTTTTTGCACGCGCGTTACTCTTTGCTTCGTTCAATTACATTTTCACATCCCTTTATTAGAAAATACTGAAACTTCTGTACAATGATTATTTACTGTTTATCTACGGTAGCGGCCGATAAAATTGCATCATTCCTGAAAAATATAGCTCGTCGAATATGTAGATGCATTGCAAACATTCTAACTATCGTAATTCTCCATGGTTACTTAAATCCTTTAATATTTTTTTTCCATTGCCAAATATTATTTCTTTGCCACCTCCATTTACCATCCAACGTCTTCTTTTCTTTACTTTGGTACGATCTATTCCTTTGTCCTTCAACTCTCAGTTTTTCATCTCTTTTTTATTAGAGCCAACCCCTTTTTTTGACCCCTTCGAGAGTTTTCACGCAGAGAAAGGCAATAAGTTGGTACAACATGGGTGAAACAGCACGAATTTCTCTCCTCGACTGTTGCAATTTCTTTCGAAAGCTTTCCGTGAACACATCCTCGGAGAATCTCGCGGTAAAAGGAAACAATCCGCGTTCTATCGACGCTTCCGCTGTGAAATCGTCGATGAACCGTACAAAAAGGTTTTTATCTATCGAAATGTCTTCAATGGAAGCTTCTTAAAACGCGAGATGGAATCGCTGGTCTTTGAAAAATGATCAGAATTTCGTTCCAACGACGGAATATTACATTTTTCCCTAACATTCGATTCGACTCTCTCTATGATTTATGCTTCTCTATCGACAAATTGTTCGAGAAACAGGACGACAATGTGATTTCAAGGAAAAGGAGAGTCAGAGAAAGAATTATTAAGTCAGATTAAATTGCGGATGAGGATAGTCGAACGCCAATTCGCAGCGAAAGATTAATGCATTCGCAAGGGTTGAACGTTTGGCCAATTCGCCGAGTTAGAGGCTTAACGATGTCTTCAAAGTTGCACTGGGATGAAACGGATTCAATTCTCGATTGGTGGACCGGTTTCTTTTTTTTCTTTTTTGGACAGACCAGCGGTTCTTCTTCGTTCAAAGAGATAATTTAAAGATTCGTAGAAGGTAGCCAGGCACACTTTGAAGCTTTTGCTGGTGAAAAGCGAAAATCAGTGGTGCTAATGAAGATCAAATTCTCGAGTAAAACCAACGATAAGAAACGTTAGATTTTTTACAAGTAAAATTAAAAACAAGAAAAAGAAGATTCTAAGAGACAGTGTAAAGAATTTCAGGACTACACGTTTTAAAAATAAAAAATAAAAAATAATTAATATTGATTTCTTTTAAAACGACCATTTAACATAAAAAATCGCTGCGATTTGCGTTAATAATTCATGAAGGGTGCAAGAGGACCGATGTGGTTGGCCAGACGGGGT
Organism: Ctenoplectra terminalis; assembly: GCA_019453375.1. Lineage (NCBI taxonomy): Eukaryota > Metazoa > Arthropoda > Insecta > Hymenoptera > Apidae > Ctenoplectra > Ctenoplectra terminalis. The sequence continues at coordinate 182,510 of SMSQ01004184.1, read as the reverse complement.
GGCGGAGAGGGTGGCAAGAGAAGTAGAGCCAAAATAGAACACACACATTGAGACAGACGCGAAACACAGCCCCTGGGGCGAAAAGTCAAATGCACTAGAGAACCACAGTCGCATGAGCCACGAGTAAAGCAACAGTGATTAGGTGTGTGTAGATTACTCGCTACTCCTCTTTGCCAATTACGCGTGGTAACATCAACGTTCTCAGGGCCGGTTAATGGTAATCGTTGGACGGTCTGGCAATTTTGGTCTCTCCTGAACAGGGAGGAGGGCTCATTCATCCCCCCTTGGTGAGGAGGAACTATCGGACCCGAACCCTCTTCGACCGGGATTCGGTGTGGGATGTAGGGGGTGATTCTGGAGGAATGGATGCACGATCGATTTTTGCGAAAGATTCTGAGCATTTTTTATTTCTTATTTTTCTTTAAAAATATTTTATTTCTTCATGTTTGAAGAATTTATTCCTTTTAATACGTGCAATATTAAAGCAAAAAAGAAAAATATTGTTTCCGAGTAGTCTTCATAGTTTTAATAGACTGCTTTAACAAAATGGATGGATATCGATTAATATACGAAATTAAGTTCTTCGATGGATTGTCAGTCACTTATAAAGGTTCTTGGTTCTCCATCTATAATTAGTTCCTTAGCCCGAATTAGAATATCGAAGTTTAGTAAAAGGGAGCCAATAACGAGTAAAAGTTGAGCGGTAAAGTGTTCATTTTGCCGGAGCGAATGGTTCAAGTTTGTGTCAAAGAAACTGAATTCTGAGCGAATGAGATCCGTTGAACTTTTACTATAAACAACTCCGAAGCAGTTTAACGAGGTAACAAAGTAAAACTTGTTTTAGAAATTTCTTCGCCTAAAAATCGACCGTTCTCCGTTAAACGGTTCAACAATACAACAAACTAGAACACGACTAGAACGCGACTCAGAATCTTTCGCATTTTTCGACAAGATCGTATAAATTATCGATAGAAGGATGACTCTATTATCCCAAGGTGCGAGAACCGGAAGTTCGTTGCCTGGACGAGCAACCAACGTGTTTTTGAAGCGTTAAACAAAATGCATTCTCGCTGGATAACAATTAGTACAACGATCTCGCTACACAGATAAATCGAAAACTCGCAACTTCCAAACAAACTGGCCTCGGCCTCGTTACAGCTGATCATCGATCATAATCCATGCACTAAGAAACGATTCGTTCCAGAAATAACAATCATAATAATAATAACGATAATAATAATGATAATAATAATAGTATACGTATCATATAATGATCTCGTACGAAAGCCATTCAACAGAAAAGAAAAAAAATAATTAATTATAATGATAAAATAAAAAGAAAAAAAAACAGATAGTAGGTACTGTACTTCCGAGCAATGTGAGTAATTACGCAAAAAAGGTAGATGCAGAGATTAGTATAAAAAACGTGAGCTTCTACTAATGTTCCACATGTCTCTCAAATGGTGAAAAAGAACGATTAAGAATAAACGAAACAAACTACCTATTGAACGATTATCAATCGAGGAAAAAAAACCACGTTCCCAGTGCTCGAATCGTACATGAAGCGACATTATTCTCGCGTTTAGTTTAATTGGTCGCGATTCCGTATGCATCGTGCTTTGGCTTTGTATATACGTGTTTTCTTGTAAGTGTACAATTATAGAGAGACAAGAACGTTGTATTCTTGCTTCTTGTTCAGTCACGTCGGTACGCTGGATATTGGACGATTTGCAATATCTGTTTGTCGTCGTTCTTTTCTTTTTCTTTTTCTTTTTTTTTTTTCGTCCACCCCCTAGATAGAAATTATGGAACACTAGTTTCGAACAAGCGCATCAGGGAAATAGCTACTAGGAAGTTTAGACCTTAAATGTTCTTTCGACACGAGCAAATTTCACAAATTTTTGAACCTAAAAGTTAACACCAATTTTTGAAGTAGACGGTGCTCAAATATTTCTATTCCAGTTTTCATATTTTTTTTTTTTTTCCGCTACTTCTTTTCACCACTAATCAAAGAATAACTTTACACACTACCTTGCGAAAACTTTACTTATTTTCCATCACTTATACCGAGTTCGATGGATCTTCCGGTTCGCAGACTAAACATATAACCAACCCGATCGATCGAGAAAGAAAAGCACCATCCTAGGAAACCACCGTAGCAACTAATAATTCGTTCCATCGCCTAGATCCGTTTATCCGACGCGTTAACGCGAACCGCGTGATTCTTCGGCGTATTTCATTCAACGTAACGAAACCGTGAAAAGAGGAACAACGAGGAATCGACGTTTCCTCTGTTGCTGACTCGGTTACACGCTGAAAGCGTCGGGAATACTCCTCGTTAAATAAAAAGAGAGAAAAAAAGAGAGATAAAAAGAAAAAAAATATATAGCAGTGGTGAAAGAAGAAAATACAAGTCGTTTCTTTCCATTTTCTGTCTGTTCCAAAGGAGGAAAGGATTATCTGTCGAGCTTTCAAAAAAGCGCACCCCATCGAGGGGTGACTACTAACTGCTGGCGGTGCTTGCACGCTCAGCGGTAACTAATTAAGGCTACGCACTGAGACTAATTAGTGAATGCCAGGCTAAACAACCAGTAAGAAAGGTGAACGTTATATATATATATGTATACGTATAAATGTACTCGTGTCTGCTGGAAAAAAAACAATACCGAGGACGGCGACGAAGCTCGCGTGTTTTCCATTCTTCGGAAATCGTCTACGTGCATCCGAGTTTGACAATTTTTGGTTCTTTATTCCAGGAATTGTTCTTTTTAATTTCACAAAACGTCTAATTTTTCTCGAATATCACGTATGAGAAAGAAAATTTTCCAATGTACAGATACTCCTCTGTTCTTCTTGGATCGGGCAATTTGTGCAATTCGGAAAATTTGGTCTCTCTGTGTAAGGAAAATCGTTTTAGGAACGAATAGCGAGCGACGTGACCGACACGATCGGCGTCTGAACGATGCGATACGAGAATTAATTAGTTACCACTAAATCAAAGGCGGCACTTGTCGAGCATGCAGCAACCTTCGCCCGGCCAAAAAATTACTGTCATGTCTCTCGCCAACTAACACACCGTGCCACGATCCAATAACATTAATCAATGACAACAGTTCCAAAAAAGAAGGAAAAAAGAATCAACATGAACACAAAAAAAATTATAAAGAATGAAAAAAAAAGAAAATGTANAAAAAAAAAAAAACAAAAAGAAACGTAAGGAGAGAAACGAAAGATATTAATCGGACTCTGCCGTCATAGCAGCTCGTACCGGAAGAAAGAAAGAAAAAAAAATAATAATCGACATTAAAATTCGAGAGGATGTTACTGTTACAAGAAGGACCGATGAGAATACAGCGAGAAACGCTAGTTGAAAGAAGATACANTTTTTTTTTTTTTTTCTTTCCTTTACGCGGAGGAAAAACGACGTAAAGCAAAGTGCTTTTAGTTAGTCGCGTTTGGTTACTGTAATACAGTTCGTTGAATTAAATAAAACATGCTTTTTTTACTATTCGACGAGGTTACAGAGTAATTATTAATTTTATAAAATATTAGCGACAATAGTAGCGTCTAATTTTCTTTGAAATATTAATAGTAATATTTGATTGAACAATTTTTGTTNTCCAAAAAAGAAGGAAAAAAGAATCAACATGAACACAAAAAAAATTATAAAGAATGAAAAAAAAAGAAAATGTAAAATAACGAAAGTAACGACAAGTGTGTATATCGAAAACGATCAGAATATCAAATCGAGAGTAATCGAGTTAAAAGAAACTGAAACAAAAAAAACAAAAAAAAAAAAACAAAAAGAAACGTAAGGAGAGAAACGAAAGATATTAATCGGACTCTGCCGTCATAGCAGCTCGTACCGGAAGAAAGAAAGAAAAAAAAATAATAATCGACATTAAAATTCGAGAGGATGTTACTGTTACAAGAAGGACCGATGAGAATACAGCGAGAAACGCTAGTTGAAAGAAGATACAGTTACGTTCTTTGATAAGAGAACAGAGACGAAGAAAAAAAAAAAAAATTAACGAAAGTAGTAACAAGAACGAATAAAAGAAAGCGTTCTCTGATAGACGGCATGCTTTTTGCTTCCCCTTCGTTACTTTTTTTCTCGCGAATGCCTTTCAAAAACGCGAGCAATTAGCCAGTACAACTTGCATTATCGATTCCGCCTCTCTCTTTCTCTTTTTGTCTCCCTTTATTCCTCTTTTTTTCGTTTTCGTTTTCGTTCTCGGAAAAGATCGTCTGAACGAGAGTAACTGTTAAAACACGATGGATAACACAGGCGGTTAGCCTGAAGAGAAAGAGAGAAAGGCGAGAAACAACGAAGAGAACAAACAAGACCAAAAACTAAGAGAAAAAAAAAAAAAAATAAAATGAAGGTGAAGAATTGAGAAAAAAAAAATACTAATAAATAAATAAATAAATAAATAAAGAACAGAGAAAAAGTAAAAAAAAAAAAGAAAACGTACGTGTAAGATACACTAGGAAACGCAAGATCGTTTCCGCAATTCACACTACTCAGCTCTCGTATGTGTACGTAGGTGCAAAATATATATATATATGTATAATAATCTGTACGACTGCCAGGACGGACGTACCATAACACGTGAAATTATAATATAATAATAAGGTATAATCGTATGTATCCGTACACTCGCCAATAAAAAAGAAACAGGAACGATAAAAAACAAAAAATTATGATTGCTATATTTTTTTCCTCTTTTTTTTTTTTTAACATTTGTTTTTTATACTTTGTATAGATTTTTTTTCCTCTTTAAACTTTAAGTATCGACGCGCATACGAATACATACGCGTTAACGTTACGTATATTCAATATAGATATATGTACGGTATATATATAATAATATATATATATAATGTATTCACAGGTGAATCTCATATGAAGGCAAGCCAAGGCCACGACATGAGACGTGCAAATTAAAAAAGGTAATAATTATTAAAAAAAGAAGCAAGTAAAAAATTCTCTCCCAAAACCGCTTTCCAACCACAACCAAGCACAACCACAGGCAAGGTACGGGCCTTTGTCAACGAGACAGTCATCAACCAGTGAATATGTGGCGCATTACCGTGATTATTATATATATGTAATAGTAACAATTTGAAAAATCTATATATATATATATATATGTAATGTATGTATATATATACGTATGAAGTACGAAAGATGGGTTAATTTAATGGTTCCGAGGATGGATTTCAAGATGAAAAGGAATGGAGGGTGTAGGAAGAAGAAGGATTAGGATAATTAAGGATTAATTAATAATACGTGTATAGGAGCCAGTGACGAGCACCGTCGAAGGGTGATCGTTAATACGACTATTGTTTATCCACAGTGGTCGGTATTAATTCGTGGCAATCGGTTAAACGAATCGACGAGTAGCTCGATCTCGATTCGACGAACTTAATGGCGGAACAGTGCTGGCTGTGGATCGGTTAACTGTATATTTTTTATTGGAATTTTGGAATCAATTTTAGTTTTTTAATTTTCTATACTTTCGATATATCACGGAACAGGGTTAATTTATTAACATGCTACGTTAAGTATGATAAGCTGATAAGATTATTCTAATTTTCTATATACGCTACCACCTCGAACATGTACATTAATCGCAAAAAACTCAAAACATATGCTTTCAAATACTGTGCATTAATCATTCCCAAAGTCTTTAAATTACTAACGATAAGAACTTTCGATTCTCCCCATATTTCCGGCAAACTCTACTCGATCTACGTTCATAGTTTTTACAAAAAAGCCCAACACTGATGCGCCAGACGTTTCGTCGCAAGTGTCACTGAATGAACTCGAGACTTGCTTGCAGCCAGTTATTCATTAAACAAGAATGATACGTGTGAAACAAAAACGAGAGAGAGTGCTTTTTAGATACTGGTGGTGTTTGCGAGCAGTGTGCGCCGCCAGATCCGGCCAGATTAATCGATTAATCGAGTACAAAAAAAAAGGGATCAGACAGCCAGAGGCGAAGATGGGGTAGAAAAGGGAGGAAAAATCGGCGGTGACAAGGTACAAAAGAGTACGGGGACTATATAGGTAGGCACAGAGCGATGGGTTAATGTAGTAATCGTTACGCTAAAAATTAATCAAATCATACGAATTATTACGTACGAGAATACCTCATGCTTTTACCACCGGACAGAGGAAACCCTAGAGACTAAAAGCTAGCACAGGCGAGACTCGTATATATATATATTGTTTCTGTTTAAGAAATATTTTTTTTTTGCATTCGACACTAAGAAATAATCCCGACCTTTCTCCTTCTTTTTCTCCACGCTTTGACGTCCGCTGCCCTTCGACTATCCCCCGTATCCGTTCTCCATTTCCGGCGAGGGGGAATACAGAACACACAAGATGGCGGCCTCGGAGAAAAAGAGGGTCGCGATCACAGCTCGTCGATCGTCTCGCAACGGTTCGTCATCGTTTTTCCTATCCTCCTCCTCCTTCTCTACTACCACTCTCGTATCTTCTTTCACAACTGTCGTGCACTCTACCATGCGTACAATCGTTCCTTTGTATAGTTTTTCTAATACATATAATTGTAGTAATGTGTTTGTGTGTCGTCAACGTTGAACCCTTTCTCTAAATCCGCTTCGATCCTCCTCTTTCTATGCCAACGTCTTTCTTTTACATTTTTCTTTCGATTTTGGTTTTGCTTTTAGAGAATCATACCTTCACATTCGATCGCTTCTGGTAAGCAGCAAAGATGTTCGTCCAACAGCTTCCGGACACTCTCCTTGACAATTCTCGCCGTTCGATAACGATCCTTCTTCTTTTCAACGAGTCCTTGCGGTCTTCCTTCCAATCCGTGTACCCCTTTCCGCCGCTCTTGACATTTTCTGGCTCGAATGCCTGCGCGAAAGAGCCATCCCTCTTCGAGGATAGCTTCGTGCGTTCGGAGAAAGGGTAGGAAGGGGTAGTTTAGTAAGCTCGAAGCGTCGAAATACCAAGCTTTCGTGTTTTATTCCCTTTTAAGGTCGCTGGAAATATTTAGACCGCTGAATATTGCGAGTAATTGCTCAAGTTCTATTCACGGTGAATTATCAACTCCTTTCATTGATCCTTGTTAACGTAGAAGAAAAAAAAAAAAGAAAAAAAACCTGAGAACACCATAATTTTGTTTACTTGCATATATCGCGTTTGGAAGTCTAAAATTTAAGTAAAAATATGTACGTTATTGGAATATTCTTTTAGCATGGTATTTCGATATCCCGACTTTGAATCTTCAATAGTTATCGAACATCGAATATACTGGGTAATTATTTTTTCGAACGCACAAAGCTACCACTCGTAAGCGAGACAGCGCCGTATCGCTTGTTTTCTTCGCGATGTTGCTCGTCGAAAGATCTTCCTGGTAGTACGCGCACATCGAGGATGTACAGCAACAACGATTATAACGCGAAGCAGCAGTGAATCGTAAGAACTGACAGAGAACAGGAAACGACGTAGAGAGAACGTGAGAACACGGCAATAGACACGGTTTTGCAACGGCTTTAAAAATGCGTTACGTGTGAAGAAAGGTGGTACACGTGGCATGCAAACGGTGACGGAGCTTCTGAATACGGTTGTTGAGCATGTCGAACAAGCTTTAAAGACCTCTGTCGGGCGATATAATCTTTCAAATCTTTAAGTTAGACGTACCACCATTTTTTTAAACTTATTTTTATCGTCTGTACAATTTTTGTTACTATTTAAAAAATTTTTTAAAGAAATTAGTGGAGTTTGAATCGTTTATCGCTCGACCAGGTTCCAATATCTACCGGTTTACAATCGAAATCGGGCTTTTTGTCGCAGTGTTACTCACTGAAAGCTAAGAACGTCACTAATCAAGATCAAAAAAGCCTACTGCATGCATTCCTTCGAAATATGTTTCATTTTATTACGACCTACCATTCGATTGCAACAACCAAGAAAATTTTCGTGAATGCGTAAACTTTGGCAATGTAACTCAAAATTTAACGAATTTATAGTAAATTTTCAAGAGAAAAGGATTTCCAGGATCTCTGAACAAAAGGTCACAGTGAATGTTTCACGTTGCGATTAATAATTTACGAGTATTCTCTCCTATTTTAACAACATCGATTCGAGATATCGACAGTGAACAGAAATACGAAGAACTGGGGAATTTCCAAAAAGTTTTACGAGGAAAAAAGAGAGCGATACATTTAAGAAAAAGTTATCAAGAAAAAAAAAAGCAAAAGAAAGGATTTATCGAACTAGGGAGTGGAAAAATGAAAGATTAAAAGTCCGGAAAAGGAACGAGCGATGCATGCCACGTAATCCAACCGCGAGATGGACAATGAGAATTCTTCGTGTTATTTTTCTTGATAAAGTACAAAAGTTCTTCTTTATTGCCTAGCCAGAAAACACATCGAATCTCCCAGAATTCTTTCAATAAACAATAACTATCTCTTTTTTTTTAACGCATGTGTAAACTGTTCATTGAAACCTTGATAATAAAAACAGTGAAAGAATTTTTCTATTTTTATTTCATGGCATAAGTTTTAACTTTCTTCGATTTGATTTTTTTTTACTATCAAGGTCTCAAAATATCTCCCTTGCAAAACTATTTAATCCAGTTCGCTCTTCAAAACACTCCGAAATCGAGTTTCCACGATATTCTACCAAGACGAACTACCTAGAACTCAATCGATTCACCGCGTCTCGAGGCATCACGGCACTTAATTTGATTTCCTGACTCTTCCTGGAACATTGTTCCGTTTCTTATCATGTTGCTTCTCTTCTCATCCACATTTCTCTCTCACTCTCTCTCTCTCTACATTGCATGCCTTTTCACTCTCTTGGTGTCTTCTTCCTTCTTCGCGGTCATCGCGCTTTTTCAATCATTTACACGCTTCTATTTTCTCCTCTCTGTTACCAAAACCATTTCCTTCGAATTGATATTCAGAAGCGCAAAGTGGAGCATGTTTTTTTTTTAATCAGAAATACGATAAAATATGTTCGAAAGGATACGACACTCTACTTTGCCTTTCCATTTTTACAATCGGAATGTGTCACGCGCGTATACGATTCGGAGAAGGCTGTCTGGAAATTCGTCTCGCGAATAATACTGTTTTCGTTGGTCCTAGGTGGGAAACAGGATCCAAAGTCACGAACGCGAGCCAACGTGCCTTGGATCTCGAAAGAGAATCGGTCGATCTGACTGCTGGATCGCTGAAATCGAGTTTACTTTGCAGCTGTACGGTAAGTTCCTTTGTTCCGCCGCTGTTATTGTACCGTGGTAACTTTGGCTGATAGCTGTGTTATATGATGAATGTGAACAGTAGGAATTTTCTTTGTAAAGGTGCTGTTCAGTCTATGCTTTAACGCTTGTATGCTTCCTTTGCTTCGCCTTTATTGTAAAAAAAAAAAAAAAGAAAGTACCAGAGAAAACTTTAAGAGTTGAGTAAGACAGTAGTTCGCGAGCTGGTTGAACGACGAGCAATTAGTTGTAGGTAAATAAAGTCTGTACACCCACCTTGGTTCTGCTGGAATCATCGAGAACCCTAAAAAAGAGGGTCGGGTAGAGCGTAGGGGGCAAAAATGGAGCCTTTGTCGCGAGGACCATCTAAGGGTCAGTGCTAGACCTGTGGCAATGCGTGCAAACGAGACCAAAAAAAAGCATCGTTATCACGCGGAAACGATGCGTTTTGAACCAATCGAGTCAATCAGTTTCACCATACAATCTTAAAACTTACAGAATCCATTCATAAAACTTTGAATTGGTTCTTTTTTTTTATGACTCGACTCTGTGACACGTAGAATCGTTTCTTCGGAGAAACAACACTCGCTGGCCATAGTCAGCGAAGTTGATGGGAGAAAAAAAGCGATCGAAAAAAAAGAAAAAAAAAAAAGTAGTACTATAAGAGCAATCGTGAAACGTGGAGACACAGACTGTCCTCTTTGCTCAGAGAAACGAGTCTCTCTCTCTTTAGATACTCGTGGCTGTCTTTTCTTTCTTTAGATTTTTTTTTTTTTTATGTTGGCTTGGTCGTGGTGTGTTGGCGGCTGTTGGGAAGAAACAAACGAAAATGTGAAACTTTTTGTTTTCACTGTTTGTCGCAATACTCCGAGCAATCCTGTCGCTCGGCGTTGCGTTTCGTTGATCGTCTCTCTTTCTTTCGCCCGTCATCACTGTCGTCGCCTTTTTCTGGGCATCGCCTTCAGGAGAACCCGTGGCAATTCTCACGGATCTCGAAGTAGAGATTCAGCAGTGCCGATTCCGGCACGTCGTGGAAGCACCTACCCTCTGGCCATTGTACGCATACTGAAACACAAAGCACACACACACGGTTCACGTTAGGGTGTCTAGGCTTCGGGGTTTTTTACAATTTTTTTTAAAACGTTCGAAGGAGATACGGGCTCGTATGCCGGGAACGAGTCATTAGAATGATAAAGGTAGAAGACAAAGTATCTGTCTTGTTTTCAGTGATACGAGAAACATTACAGAGACACCGTTTTTCGTATGGTATTGCGTGATTCATTTAATTTCTTTTTTTCTTTGCTAGACTCGCGTTTTTCGTTTCCAATTTTATGGAAGACGATCGTTCTCGTATCACCACGAACAGCAAAGATATTTTAGGTTCTGATATTAGAAAAGTTACTTTACTTGGAATGTTCAAGTTTTGGATGATAAATGTCACAAGTTATGCAATTTCGAT